>JAGFNQ010002235.1:274246-316479 GCA_024364735.1 Boesenbergia rotunda | reverse complement strand
TTCTTACCTAGCTATTTTTGGGCGGAAGCAGTAAATACTGCTTGCTACATTCAAAACCGAGTCTTAATTCATAGATTCCTAGGAAAAACACCTTTTGAATTGTGGAATGAGAAAATTCCTCAATGTCACTATTTTAGAGTGTTTGGTTGTAAGGTCTATATTTTAAACACTAAGGATGACCTGAGGAAATTTGAGTCCAAGGCGGATGAAGGGATTCTAATTGGGTACTCATCTACTAGTAGAGGGTATAGAGTATATAATAAGAACACTAAATTGATTGAGGAATCATCCAATATGGATTTTGATGAGTCTACTAGTACTTACTCTAGGAAATCCTCCATTGACAAGGATATAGGAGTAAATGAAAACCCTACCCAAGTCATCCAAGACTTACATTTAGGGGGTATTGATCAAGGGGGAGGAAGAAATGCATCGGATGAAGAAAAATGCAATACTGAAGTAGATGATCCCACAATCCCTAGGACCTTAAGGCACCATCAAGATCATCCTATCAACCAAATAGTTGGAGATGTTGAACAAGGAGTAAGAACTAGATCCTATTTTAGAGAGTATGCTAGTCAAAGTGCTTTAATATCACAATTAGAGCCAAAGTTTATTGATGAAGCCTTAGTTGATGCGGATTGGATTCTAGCAATGCAAGAAGAGTTAAACCAATTTGAACGAAGTAAAGTATGAGAATTCGTTCCAAGACCCAATGATAGTACAATTGTCACAACGAGATGGGTCTTTAGGAACAAATTGGATGATCAAGGGAGAGTTACTAGGAACAAGGCTAGATTGGTAGCTAGGGATTTCAACCAAGTTGAGGGACTTGACTATAATGAAACTTATGCTCCCGTAGCTAGATTAGAGTCTATCCGGATTTTGTTAGGATATGCTGCTCACATGGGATTTAAACTTCATCAAATGGATGTGAAATCAACATTTCTTAATGGGTTTATTAAGGAGGAAGTGTATGTGGAACAACCACCCGGGTTTGAGAACATAGACTACCCTAATCATGTTTATAAGTTGAGAAAAGCCTTATATGGGTTGAAACAAGCTCCCCGAGCTTGGTATGAAAGGCTTTCATCTTTCTTAGTTTCCAAGGGGTTTAGAAGGGGAACAATTGATCCAACTCTATTTCTTAAATCTAAGGATAAAAATATTTTTGTAGCCCAAGTTTATGTTGATGATATCATTTTTAGGTCAACAAATAATGAATTTCTTCATGAATATATCAAGCATATGGAAAATGAGTTTGAAATGATTCTTGTTGGGGAGCTGACTTTTTTTTAGGATTGCAAGTCAAACAAACAAATGAAGGAACTCATGTATATCAAACAAAATATGCTAGGGAAATTATCAAGAAATTTGGATTAGAAAATGCTAAGGTAGCCTCTACTCCCATTGGAACAAATGTCAAAATGGATAGTGATCATGAGGGGAAGGTCGTTGATCTAAAACAATATAGAAGTATGATTGGTAGTTTGTTGTACCTCACTGCTAATAGACCGGATATACTATTTGCGGTAGGAATGTGTGCTAGGTATCAATCTTGTGCCAAAGAGTCTCACCTAGTAGTAGTAAAAAGGATTTTAAGGTATATTAAGGGCACTCTTAATGTCGGTCTTTGGTACCCTAGAACTTCAAATATTGATTTATTTGGGTACATCGACTCCGATTATGCGGGTTGCAAGTTAGATAGGAAGAGTACTAGTGGTGGGTGTCAATTTCTTGGATCATCCCTAGTTAGTTGGAGTAGTAGAAAACAACCATGTGTTGCATTGTCAACAACCGAGGTTGAATATGTAGCAATGGGTGGTTGTGTAGCTCAATTACTTTGGATCATGCACACCTTAGAGGATTATGAGCTTCATTAGTCCAAGGTCGAGGTCTTATGTGATAATGTGAGCACTATTAATTTGTCCAAAAATCCGATGCATCACTCTAGGACAAAACACATTGAAGTGAAGCATCACTTCATTAGGGATCATGTGGCAAAGGGTAACATTGAATTATATTATGTTGAATCAAAGTCCAATCTTGCCGACATATTTACCAAGCCTCTACCTGAAGCGGAGTTCACATCTTTAAGAAGAGGACTTGGTGTAGAGGTATAGAATTGGCCTTGGGGTAATGCGATAGTAAGATAGTGCATGAGCCATTAGGATGATACAAATAATTCACTTATGCTTATGGCATATTGTTGGGTTGTTAGATGTATAACATTATTGAAAATAGACCAACTATGGGGAAAGCAAATGTTTAATTAATGGGTATCTTGCCCAAAGATCATAGTTGGACATTTTAAATAATTTGAAAACATTTCTATGCTTTATTTGTTATGACATAGGTTTGCAAAACATAGGGTTTCAAAACTAGGATGAAAGGTTGATACAAAATTGGGGGTTTTCAAAGGTTTTGAATTTTAGTCAAAAAGTCAAACATGTTTGGATTTTTCATGAAAGTATATTTTTCTATGTTAGAATACATCATAAGAAACATGTTTGCAAAATTTCATGATTTTTGAATTTTATGGATTTAATAGTGCATTTCTGAATTTTGGCTCAAGAATCTACAGTACTCAGGCTGAAGTGTATCAATCGACTACCCCCAGGGGGCAGTCGACTGATATTTCTATAACTTGGCAGTAAGAAGGCACCAGTCGACTGATAACTGTCTCAGTCGACTGGTTCTTCTGGTTTCTGATTTCTGAAATTTTCAGAAGGAAAAAGTATCTCTATTTGATGCCAATGGTTCTTGTTGCGTTAGGCAATCCTTTTAATGGCGTCAAAGGGGGAGAATTGGGAAGTTTAAGTTGGTTTTGTAACTTAACTTGTGGAAAATTGAAAATTATGTGGAGGGCATAGGTTAAGGGGGAGGATGCATGTTTATGCTTCTTAATTTAGTATGTCGTTAATTTTCAATTGTTATTATTTTGCCCAACTTAAACATATTGTCACATATAAAAAAGGGTGAGATTGTTGGGGCAATCGGCCCAAGTATGATCAAGTGGATCATGGTTTTGATGTGTGTGGTTCAATATGATTAAGTTAGGTTGTCATGTTGGTTTGATATGTGTGTTTGAGTCATGCAGGACTTGGTGAATGACACATGAAGTACGCATTCGAGGGACGAGAGCCGAAGAAAGAGGACTCCAAGGGAAAGCCGGGAAAGTAGACTTCAAGGGCATACGTTAAGGATGGCATGGAGGCAAGCCGTGGGCTTGTGTGCGCATCCGAGGGACAAAAGCCAAGGAAGAGAACTTCAAAGGACAAGCCAAGGGAGTGGACTTCAAGGCATACACGAAGGGTGGTCTTCGGAGTGAGTTTGAGTAAAAATGTACTCGGGACAGTCGACTGCGGTTGGGGTAGTCGACTGCCAGAACTCATAGAAAGATCAGTAGACTGGTCCGGACCAGTCGACTGATCAGTTTGAAAAACTAGCCGTTGGCTAGCAACTGGTTGGGGACCAGTCGACTGCCCTTGGGGCAGTCGACTGGCGTCGAGAGTGGACTGTTTTATGAACAGTCCTCTCCTTTATTTAAGGAGATGTTTTGAGCAGAATAAGGTTGCGGTTCTAGAGAGTAGAATCCTGTTCTTAGTGCTCAAAGTCTCATTCTCTTCCTCTCACTTTCATTTCTACTTTGTAAAGAGGAAGAGAGCATCTTGTGAAGGTTTTTCCACCTTGAAGGAGAGTTTCATAGTGAAGCTTGTGTGTGCAGTATAGATCCTTGGATTAGTCACCTCTCGGAGGTGGATACCAAGTAAATTAGGGGGTTAGCATTGTTTTTATTGTTTGTTAATTTTGTTCTTGTGCTTTCACTAACACTTTTGTAGAGAAAATCGAAAAGGTGCTATTCACCCCCCCCCCCCTCTAGCTTAACACCAAGAACCCAACACTTAGCAACCATAAAGCAACAATGACACAAAAAAATTAAACACTTAGATTTCATAGATAAAGGGCTTGCTCAGATTCAGTCAGTCACTAAAGACTATCGCTAACCCTAGGTGAAAAGCCATGAGTGAAATCAAAAATTAAATACAAAGGTATGTACAATCCCACTGGTCCAATGATGTGAACGTTAACCACACGACTCCAATGGAGGAAAACTCGGTATCTTCAATTGCGAAGAAAATAGGAGGAAGAAGATGATTGCTAACCACAAGGCTCCGAAGGACACTATACACCTAGCTTAATGCTGAGTCTGATCTCCCCAAATTTCAAGCCCTACGCGGGCCAGATTATTTAACTTTTGTCATTTTTAATTATCTTTATTTTCCCCAATTATATTTAACTTGTTCATTTTTTATAAAACTAAATATCTTTATCTCTTTTTTTTATATATTTCATAAATATCTTTAAATATTATTAATATCTTATTATCTATCTTAGTTTACTTCACATTTATATTTTTATTTCTTATATCTATTATTCTTTATTTCTTATATTTGAAAGCTATATTTTTATTATATTTTTAATTATATCTTATTTCTTAGATCTATTAATTTTTTAATTTTATTTTATTATTATGTATTTCTAATTTATACTATACATTATTTCTCATTTATCTTAATTTTCTTATTTTTATATCTTATTATCTATCATAATTTTTTTGCATTTATATTTTATTTCTTATATTTATCATCTATAACCTCTAATTATTTATTTATAGTTTATATATTTTATATTTATGTCTTCATATTTTTTCTTTATCTCTTTATATATTTGCTTAATCTTTATCTATATGTTTATATTATACAAATTTATATAATTTGGAAAAGAATATTTCTAGTTTGGTTAGCAAAGGATTTTAGGCCCAACGTGGACTCATATTTTTTTTTCTATTTTAACAATATTTTTTATAATATTTAACCATGATTTATTTAATTAATTATTTATAGACTAATCTTTTATATAATTCTATGAGTTTTGACAAATATTATTTTATTGAAATACTCTGGTATAATCAAGACAGGCTTACATTTGTTTAAATTTGAAATAAGTTTAAATATATCATTTTATCGGGGAACATCTGGATACTACCTAAATACACAATGCATAACAAAATTTGATTCCTTGTAGACTATCAACTCATAATTTCAGAATTTGTTGCAATAGGACTTTTGTAGGTCCATTAGTGGGTTTCGGTGGAAACCCACTGATGGACCTAGGATATTTTGATTTCTCAATACTCGATATCACTAGTTAGAGTTGAGCTAGGAGATGATATTTGAGGTGTTCAAACTTAATCCTAATGAATATCAATTAAATTCTCATACCGTATCAGTTGGCACAGAACAGTACAACAAGAATGCAACATCAGTTGGAAGCAGTTGACTTATTTTTTCTCTCATCCTTATATCTTTATTTTGCTTATCTTTATATTTTATTATCTATGAAAATTATTTTTTACATTTAAATTTTTTTAATTGAATTATATTTATTTCTTATATTTTTACTCTATGAATTGTATATATTTATTCATATCTTATATTTCTTTCTTTATAGTCATGTTTTCTTTATATCTTAATTTTAATTATAGGTTTTTATGGTGTCCAAACTTATATTTTGTATTTATTTTTTTATATCATAATTTTCTTATCTTTATATCTTATTATCTATGTTAGTTTTTTTTTCATATTTATAATTTTATTTTAATATCTTTTATTTTTATTTCTTAGATTTAACATCTATAACTACTAATTATTGTGGGATTGTTTATAATCAATTGGGGGGGGGGGTGAATATCGATCGATAATTTTTCGAAAAAACTTAGAGTAGTTTGCCTAGTGGAAAAGCAAAACAACGCTAACACGTTTGTTTTTACTTGGTTCGGAGTCGCAGTCGGCTCCTACTGTGCTTTAGCCTAGAATGGTTGTGGAACTTTATTTATGTCATTCTGCTTGTTAGATATGATTTTGGTACATTGTGGCTCAAGTTTGATAAATTCAAGAAATCTGAAAACTGGAATTTCAGAACTACCAGTCAATTGGGAAAACACCAGTCGACTGGTATCGGGCACAGAAACATTCTGTGGCCCGACCAGTCGACTGGCATATAGCAGTCGACTGGTACTGTGTAAAATAGAAGTGATATAGAGCAGCTGGTTAGTGCTTTAGTCATGAAATACAGAGGTTGGGGGATCAAATCTTGCCAAGTTAATAAAATAAAAGTTTTGCTTTATTTTGGGCAAGTTAGTACTTTCAACATGTTTATGAATTGTTAGTTCAGTAAATAGCGAAATAAGAATTTTCGAAATTCTCCCAGTTTGTTTAGCATTATTAGAAATCATTAATTAGTCAGTTAGTTAGTAGCGATCCGCCTTAAAGCATTGGTACCAGAAGGCGGGTCGTTACCTAGCACTCCCTTGCTAGGTGAATTGGATAGTACATGCATGGTGGTATGCTAGGTCCAAGGTTTTTTTTTATGTAACAACCCGGCTCTGTCTGACTGTTGGTTGTGTCGTTACTCTACTACTGGTCTTCCCGCCCCTGGCCAGTGGGTTTTTACCTTCCCCAGGACTCGAACTCTAGACCTCCAGGCTAAAGCACTAGAGTTCCTAACTAATCCTGGTAACCAATTGAGCTACCTTTTTTATGTAACGACCCGGCCCTGTCTGACTGTTGGTCGTGTCGTTACTCTACTACTGGTTTTCCCACCCCTGGCCAGCAGATTTTTGCCATCCCCAGGATTCGAACTCTAGACCTCCAGGCTAAAGCACTAGAGTTCCTAACTAATCCTGGTAACCAATTGAGCTTTATTGGTATTCAGGATTCACAACGAACTAGATTAAGCCTGGGTCTAGGTTTCGAATCCTGGGAAGGCAAAAATCCACTACCCATGGAGTGGAAAGACCTAGTGGTGTAACGGCACGGTATGATGGTACGACGGTCGTGAGGGCCGGTAAATGGGCCAGGTCGTTACAATAAAAAGGCGCCTTTTTATTGTAACGGCCCCGCCTCTATGGTCCCCGCAGGCAACCCTCTAGGCAGGCGACCCTACGGTCTTCCCACCCCTGGCAGTGGGTTTTTGCCTTCCCCAGGATTCGAACTCTAGACCTCCAGGCTAAGTACTAAAGTTCCTAAATCTTGGTACCAAGCCCGGTACCAGTCGACTGGCCTCATGGCAGTCGACTGGTGCATCAAACAGGAGGTTCTGTTCGATATCACAGTCGACTGGTTCTGAACTAGTCGACTGGCACGCCTGAAAACTACAGTTTCAGACCTGAGAACTCCTTCCAAGGGTCCATAATTCATACTCTTCCAATGCACATAATGAAACAACTCCAAAACTAAACCCCATACTAGTTTTATAAGCATCTTAACAACTCAAAACGAATCTAATAACTTGAAATTAGGATTTCTACGAAATTTAACAAACTTATAGCAAGAAAATATGGTAATGTGAGAGATACTCATACTTGGAAGCTGCAGGTCTGATGCTGATGTGTGTGGGGAGGAAAGATGGAACTTGCTCTGATACCACTCTGTAACGACCCGCCTTATGGTGCTAAGCGATCACTACTAACTAACTGACTAATTAATGATTTCTAATAATGCATCAACTGGGAGAATTTCGAAAATTCTTATTTCGCTATTTACTGAACTAACAATTCATAAACATGTTGAAAGTACTAACTTGCCCAAAATAAAGCAAAACTTTTATTTTATAATCTTGGCAGGATTCGATCCCCCAACCTCTGCATTTCATGACTAAAGCATTAACCAACTGCTCTATATACGTTCTGTTTTACACAGTACTAGTCAACTACTATATGCCAGTCGACTGGTCGGGCCACAGAATGTTTCTGTGCCCGATACCAGTTGACTGGTGTTTTCCCAGTTGACTTGTAGTTCTGAAATTCCAGTTTTCAGATTTATTGAATTTATCTAACTTGAGCCACAATGTACCAAAATCATATCTAACAAGCAGATTGACATAAATAAAGTTCCACAACCATTCTAGGGCATCTTTTACATGTCGTTTTTATGATTTCTAAGTTGCTATATATGCTAGAAACCCTCCAAAAACGTGTAATAAATGCCCTTGAATGGTTGTGAAACTTTATTTATGTCATTCTGCGAGTTAGATATGATTTTGGTACATTGTGGCTCAAGTTTGATAAATTCAAGAAATCTAAAAATTGGAATTTCAGAACTACCAGTCAACTGGGAAAACACCAGTCGACTGGTATCGGGCACAGAAACATTCTGTGGCCCAACCAGTCGACTGGCATATAGCAGTCGACTGGTACTGTGTAAAACAGAAGTGATATAGAGAAGTTGGTTAGTGCTTTAGTCATGAAATGCAGAGGTTGGGGGATCGAATCCTGCCAAGATAATAAAATAAAAGTTTTGCTTTATTTTGGGCAAGTTAGTACTTTCAACATGTTTATGAATTGTTAGTTTAGTAAATAGCGAAATAAGAATTTTTGAAATTCTCCCAGTTGGTTTAGCATTATTAGAAATCATTAATTAGTCAGTTAGTCACTTAGTTAGTAGCGATCCGCCTTAAAGCATTTGTACCAGAAGGCGGGTCGTTACCTAGCACTCCCTTGCTAGGTGAATTGGATAGTACATGCATGGTGGTATGCTAGGTCCAAGGTTTTTTTTATGTAACGACCCGGCCCTGTCTAACTGTTGGCCGTGTCGTTACTCTACTACTGGTCTTCCCGCCCCTGGCCAGTGGGTTTTTGCCTTCCTCAGGATTCGAACTCTAGACCTCCAGGCTAAAGCACTAGAGTTCCTATCTAATCCTGGTAACCAATTGAGCTCAATTGGTTACCAGGATTAGATAGGAACTCTAGTGCTTTAGCCTGGAGGTCTAGAGTTCGAATCCTGAGGAAGGCAAAAACCCACTGGCCAGGGGCGGGAAGACCAGTAGTAGAGTAACGACACGGCCAACAGTTAGACAGGGCCGGGTCGTTACATAGTACTAGAAGGCTGGTCGTTACAGAGTGGTACCAAACTGAAATTTAGCACAGCATTAGTACCAGAAGGCTGGCCGTTACAAAGTGGTCCACTTCGCACTTCTGGGAGTGTGTACAAGCAGCACTAGGCACCAAACTGAAATTTAGCATAGCTTTCCATCCTCAGACAGATGGTCAGACAGAGAGAGTTAATCAAGTACTAGAAGATATGCTTAGAGCTTGTGCTCTAGATTTCAAGGGCAGTTGGTGCAGATACCTGTGCTTAGCAGAATTCGCCTACAACAATAGTTATCAAGCCACTATCGGCATGGCACCATATGAGGCTTTATATGGGCGGAGGTGTAGATCTCCTGTCTGCTGGTACGAGGGTAGTGAGAGGCAAGAGTTAGGCCTACAGACAGATCTTATAAATGATACCACCGTAGCCATACAGCAGATCCGCCAGAGAATAGAAACAGCACAGAGCCGCCAGAAGAGCTATGCTGATACACGGCGCAGACCATTAGAGTTTGAAGTTGGGGATACAGTGTTCCTCAGAGTGGCTCCCATGAAGGGAGTAATGCGTTTGGGAAGAAGGGCAAGCTAAGTCCAGATATGTAGGACCATACCCCATCACTAGAAGAGTTGTCAAAGTAGCTTATGAGTTGGAGCTACCTCAGGAGATGTCAGCTATCCACAATGTATTTCATGTTTCTATGCTGAAGAAGCATATCCCAGATGCCACCCAGGTGATAGAGCCACAGACGGTACAAGTTCGCGAAGATCTCAGTTATGATAGTCCGCATATTCAGATAATAGGCCGAGTAGTTAAGAAATTGCGAAACAAGGAGGTACCATTAGTGAATGCCATATGACAAAATCACAGAGTAGAGGAGGCAACATGGGAACCAGAGGACAGCATGAGGCAGAAATACCCAGAGTTGTTTTAAGTTCGAGGATGAACTTTTTATAAGGTATGGGGGATTGTAACGTCTGAAAATTCTCAAACCTAATTTTAGAAATATCCTAGAATTAATTCTGAATTTATGGATATTTTTATAGAATTTTTCCATGGACAAATAAGGCAAAAATGAATAAAAATAGAATGCGCAGTAAAAAAATTTATATGGGGTTTGAACCCTGGAACTGTACCATGAGAAGAGAATAGACTTACCAAGTGGGCTAATCTGTTTTCATTGAAATAAAATAGAGGGAAGGATAAATAAGGTAAAGTTAGTTAAATTTTTCCGTAAGTATAAAAAGGGGAACTTAGGGTTTTAATATTCATTCTTTTCCTCACATCTTCTCACCGCCGACTCTCTCACTCCCTCTCGTGATTTTTCTTCCTCTCCTCCTCTTCTCTTGCCGCCCATGACAAAGGGAAAGCGAAGGGAAGGTCCAAGAGGCCCTATTCTCTACGAGAATTCTCGTAGACGCGAGGAGAACGCCAAGAAGCAAGAAGAACGTTGTAGTTCGATGTTTCCTCAGGAATTTCAGATTTTATTCGTAAGAAAAACCTAGCGCAGGATGTAAGTATCCCTCACCTGCAGTATAAGTAGTTTCAGTTGATTTTTCGTATGCTTTATTTCCTTGTATGTATGTTTTACGATTAGAAATTGTAAATTATGAACAATCACGTTGTAGTACCCTTCAGTTTTGGGTCAAAGAGCATGTCAAGTGTTCGTTAAAATGTTCAGATCAATGAAAGCATTAAAGAATAGAAATTCTTGCTTCAGTTTATAATTGGGACCAAGGTCCAACGGGATGGGCTCCTAGTTGCCCTAGGTTTAGATAACTTAGTAAAAGCAAGAATCAGGAAAGGAAAGAAAAGTATAAAAGAACTATTTTATTTTCAGTTGGCATTGTACCGGACTTCGGTCCACGGATGGGCTCCAAGTTGCCCCTAGGTTCAGATAACCTAGTATGGGATGGGCTCCTAGTTGCCCCTAGGTTTAGATAACCTAGTAGAACCCTAATGGATTCAGGATTTACTACCTCGGATTTATTAGGGATGCGCACACAATTGGTACATTGCCGGGCCCACAGCAGTTGATTATTATTTTCACCTACTATATGTATATAATTTTCAGGAATTCATTTTTAGCATGTGGTGAATTTAATAATTGGTTTTATGTTAGTTAGTTTCAGTTTCAGTTCAGATATGTATGTCATGCTATAGCTTAGTTTTCAGCTTCAGTTCAGTATATACCATGTCTCAGTTATTTGCCATGATTTTTTATGACATGTATTTTAGCAGGAGCATAACATGATTGTTTATAAACATGAGCATGTATTTGCATAGCATGTTTTGAAAAGCATAATCCGAGATTTTATAGTTTTGTGAGGCGAGATGGTACTTACTATGCTTTATGCTTATTAGTTTGCATTTCCTTATACTGCAGATACAGGTAAAGGAAAGCACTAGTAGCGGAGGCGGCGGGCTTGATGCAAAGTGTGTGTGATGGTGGAGTTGGAATAAAAGTCTTCGAAACTTGCAAAGCATAGAAATGATCCTTTTTATGCTTCTTTAGTTATTCCGTAATATATTATGTGAACCATGTATGAACTTAATTAGACTTGTATTCGTGGTGCCTAGTATACTTGAAGTAGTTTATTTACCTGACTTAATATTGGTTTAGTGAATGCTTGAATGTCATGAGTTACTACTTGTGATAGGGTAATTTAGACCCATGTTTACGCTTTAGGAGTAAGAACTTGATACTTTTGATCCACATGCTAAATACTTGAGATATGCTTGTTCTAAGATTAATGCATCATATAGAATGACATGTAGTAGCTAAGGATGCTTTTAGATATGGGAAATGAATAGTTACAATAAGAAGTTGATACAAACTTGGCACATTCATGTTTATGCTTCTACATGTCGCTTTTATGATTTCTAAGTTGCTATACATGCTAGAAACCCTCCAAAAATATGTAATAAATGCCTTAGAATAGTTGTGGAACTTTATTTATGTTATTATGTTTGTTAGATATGATTTTGGTACATTGTAGCTCAAGTTTGATATGTTCTGGGAATCTGAAAGCTGGATTTTCAGAACTACCAGTCGACTAGGAAAACACCAGTCGACTGGTATCGGGCACAGAAACATTCTGTGGCCCTTCCAGTCGACTGGCATATAGCAGTCGACTGGTTCTATTTAAAACAAAAGTGTGGTAGAGCAGCTGGTTAGTGCTTTAGTCATGCAATACAGAGGTGGGGGGATTGAATCCTGGCCAAGTTATTAAAATTAAAGTTTTTGTTTTATTTTGGCTGGTTAGTACTTTAAACATGATTATGAATTGTTAGTTTAGTAAATAGCAAAATAAGAAATTTTTTAAATTCTCCCACTTGGATTTAGCATCTAGAAAGCATTATCAGAAATCAGTAATTAGTCAGTTAGTTAGTTAGTAGCGATCCGCCTTAAAGCATTAGTACCAGAAGGCGGGTCATTACAGAGTGGTACCAAACTGAAATTTAGCACAGCTTTCCATCCTGGTTCCACTTACAGTTGGGCCGCCCAAGGGGCCGAGGGTCGCCAAGTGGGCCGCCAGTTGGGCCGCCCAAGGGGCCAAGGGGCCGGGACGTTACAATAAAAAGGCGCCTTTTATTGTAATGACCCGGCCCATTTACCGGCCCTCACGACCATCATACCGTGCCGTTACACTACTATGTCTTTCCACTCCCTGGGTAGTGGATTTTTGCCTTCCCAGGATTCGAAACCTAGACCCAGGCTTAATCTAGTTCGTTGTGAATCCTGAATACCAATTGTGACGACCCGCCTTCCTTAACTTCTCTCCCATAAAGCGGACGCCACTTTTACTTAACCTTAACTTTACCTTATTCATAGCCTTAGGTTATAACTACTTGACTCCCCTTAACTTGCTCTAATTTTTTTTTCTTTTTTTTTTCAAAAACAACTTTAAAAAAAATTCATTTTATTTGCTTTGCAAAGATTTAACCCCTAGACCTCTTAGTTGTAAAACTGAAGCACTAACCAGCTGCTCTATACCACTTCTTTTCAATGATACCAGTCGATTGCTATATAGCCAGTCGACTAGTGCCGGGCACAGAACTAGGAGCCCATCCCGTAGGACCTCATGCTGTCCTCTGGTTCCCAACATGGGAACTAGAGGACAGCATGAGGCAGAAATACCCAGAATTGTTTTAAGTTTGAGGACGAACTTTTTATAAGGTATAGGGGATTGTAATACCCGAAAATTCTCAAAACTAATTTTAGAAATATCCTAGAATTAATTCTGAATTTATGGATATTTTTATAGAATTTTTCCATGGACAAATAAGGCAAAAATGAATAAAAATCGAATGCGCAGTAAATAAATTTAAATGGGATTTGAACCCCAGACCTATATCTTGAGAAGAGAATAGACTTACCAAGTAGGGTAAACTATTTTCATTAGAATAAATTGGAGGGAAATATAGATAAGGTAAAGATAGTTAAATTTTTCCATAAGTATAAAAGGGAAACTTAGGGTTTTTATATTCATTCTTTTCCCTCACATATTCTCACCGCCGACTCTGTAACGCCCGCCCTTCTCAGACTAGGGCGGGGTTACGCGAACATAATTTTCGTTTTAGCGGAAGCGTTTGAAACTTAAAACTTGAACATGATACATGTATAATCATGTACTTGAACATGTAAGCATGAAACCTTTTAAACATCTTAGACATTGAGGAGAGCATGTTAGGTACCTTTACATTCTTACTTGCATAATAAAAGCATGCCACATAGCCATTTCTTAAGACAGAGTAGTAAGTATGAGGAAGGATAACATAATACTAAAGTTTTTTAGCAACTCTTAACTAAGTACTTAGCATATGAGCGAGAGTGAGCATGAAATATCCATATGAGTCTAAATATCAGCAAGTAGCAACTTAGTAAGTATGTTTCAACATTTAACATGCAAAACTCAGCATATGCATAAACTAAACAAAACATGAGTAGATCTTCTTCCACCATGCCACCACCACACACATCTTTGCCCCTCCTGCTGCTCCCTTTAGTTCAGCCATTCCTTACCCTTTTCTGCAGTACAAGGGAAACATGGAAACTATAAGCATATAGCTTAGTAAGATCACTTCCTACTCACAAAATCATACGTTCCATCAAGTAGAGAAAGCATCACGTCATAATAGTGCATAGCATTAAAACACTTAACTTAACATAGCACAAGGGAGCATATGTACTTATCATAAGAAGCATACTTGAACTTAACATAATTCACCTTTATAGCATAATAGTCATATAGTCATTACAAAAATGCGAATGCAAGATGCTCTTTTGAAACCATGCATAGGATGAGTACATGCATATGCTTTTCTTAAAATCATACATATAGGTACTTAAACATACATCATCATCATTTGGGGGATCCCGGCTTGTACCACTTACATACATACATAATGCGCGCATCCCTAATAGGCCGAGGTAGCTAGTCTCTAACCTACTAGGGAAACTAGGTCCGTTCATAGTCCGTCGACCTAGGGGCGTCTCGGGAGCCCATCCCCTTACTAGGTCCGTTCATAGTCCGTCGACCTAGGGGCTGCATCCGGAGCCCACCCGTGGACCTTGCTAGGATCCGGTACAAGCCATACAAAGTAAAATAGCATACATGGATTTTATCATATCATAAGCATAGCACATTCTTGTTTCTTACTAGGTCCGTTCATAGTCCGTCGACCTAGGGGTTGCATAGCACATTCTTATCATATCATAAGCATATCATCATAACCTATCACATCATTGTCATATCATGAGCATGGCATGCCTCTTATCTTATCATGAAGAGTGCTCTTAGTCCCGACTTACAGGGAAGCATCTCTTAGGCATTTCATCATACATAAGCCATGCATAACATAAGGGTGCTTAAAGAGCTTAAACATAGACATGTACATCATGATTCTTAGAGCATGAAAAAGCATGGGAGAAGACATGTTATCACCTATACTACTCATAGCATATCATGGGCATCCTTGGCGTGCCTAATTGGGGTTGTAGCTTCCCCCTTAGCCCAAATTCTTATTTAATCAGAAAATTCCAGCATATAAACTCTGAGTTTAGAGCATGATAAACCATGAAAAACATTACACTAACATTATACATTAAGGTAGGCATCATAGAGGAGACATTAGAAGGCATGTTGGGGTTGTTACCCCGTCTTAAGTCCTACTTATCATTCTTTACAGAAAATTCCAGCATACATACCTTAGTTTCCAAGCATATTAAAATCATGAATAAACATCATATTAACATCATTAAGTGCATAGCATGTCATGGAGATCATTCATAAGCATAGTTGGGAAATATTACATGCAACCTCATCATACAATGTAATGTATGTTATAGGGAAGGACATTTGCATGCTTATGGGGAGTTTTGGACTTTATAAGTCCAAGAGTCTTATCTTAGCCGAAATTCACATCAACGATATTCTAGGTTTTTTTTGACAACATAATACCATGAATAACACCATATTTACATCACATATCATCTTATATATCATAGGGAGGGTCATTATCAAGCATACTAGGAGTTTAAACCTCTCTAAGCCCTAAAAGAGGTCCTTGGCCGAAAATTCCACCAAGCCTACTCCGGATTTTTGGGGGCTTAAGGACAAGGAAAACATCATATTATCATCATCTATTTAGTCACACATCATGAGGAAAAACATATGCAAGTATAGAAGTAGTTTAAACCCTCGCAAGCCCTAAAAACCTTCTTGGCCGAAAACATCAAGAGCTTCATCCTATGTTTAAACCATTTTAGGCACTCGAAACTATTGTAATGCAGGTGAGGGGATTACATACATCCTCTCGCTTGAATCTCCACCAAGAAGTCCTTGAAGAGGAGGAGAGGAGAGCCCTTCTTGCGCTTCTTTTCCTTAGCCTTGCTTTAGTAGAAGGTAGTCTCTCTATATGGCCCTCTTGGGAGTTTTTCTTATGGAGGAAACCTAGGGTTGGAGTTTCGAAAATTTGAGAAGGGGAGGGGAGAGTTTTCGGTTTTGAAGTGGGAAGAGTGAGGAAGAAGAAGAGAGGAAGTTATTCCAACTTCCCTTCACTTATTTATACTTTTCTCATGAAGAGACATGTCTCTTCACTTCCCTAGCTTTAACAAGCATGTTTCTTATTCTCTCAACATGAAACATGGCTTGGTGTGTTGGTTATGACATGATTAGTGCAAATAGGAGGTTCATGGTTCAATCCTTGCTTCCTCCATTCTACCTCTTCTTTTTATCACATTTTGCACTAATCCATATCAAAGCCCATTAAGCCAAGCCCATCATGAAATTTCATAATAATGATAATGTTTCATGAATTCATAATATTTCATAATAATAATAATGTTTCATGAATTCATAATATTTCATATGGGAAAATTTTGGGGTGTTACAATCCTCCATACCTTATAAAAAGTTCGTCCCGAACTTTAAAATAATTCGGGATACTTTAATCGTATTGCTTCCTCTTGTTCCCACGTGGCTTCTTCGAATTGTTCGTTCCGCCACCGAACCTTTACTAAGGGTACTTCCTTGTTCCTTAGCTTTTTGACTTCTCGATCTAAGATCTGTATAGGTCGGCGTTCGGAACTTAAGTTCTCTTGATCTTGTACTGGTTGGGGCTCTATCATCTGATTTATATCAGAGGTACATTTCCTGAGCATTGATACATTGAAGACATTGTGGATAGCCGACATTTCTGGCGGCAACTCCAGTTCGTAGGCCACTTTGCCTACCCATCTCAGAATCTGATACGGTCCCACATATCTCGGACTCAGCTTCCCTTTCTTCCCGAATCTCATTACCCCTTTCATAGGGGCCACTTTCAAGAATACTGAATCCCCAACCTCAAACTCTAATTGTAACGCCCGCTTTTTTTTTTTAAAGCGGCGTTACGTTAACATACCTAGGGCATGTAGACATCATAATGCAGCGGAAACCTTTAACTTACTCCTACATGCACTTACTACCATTTCTAGCATCATAACATAGGAACTTAGCATAGTAACTTTATACTTAGCATCATATCATACATAGCATCATGTCATTCGTAGCATCATGTCATACTTAGTATCATGTCATAGAGTCATACTCTAGCACATAATAGTAAAGGTAAGTTCTATCATAAAACGAGCAACCATATTGCTCCTTGGCCAAGTCACTATCACACACATTCTTTGATACCCTCCTGCTGCTTCCTTACTGTCCCTTTGCATGATCTGCGGTATAAGAAAACAAGACTATAAGCACACAGGCTTAGTAAGACTCTTTCCTACTCACTAAAACCATTCATCATTCATTCATGAGCACATAAGCCATTACATACTTAGTGCTTTACTTAGAACATAAGCCTTTTCATCACTTAGCATACATTCGTCATGGCGTAAACATAACATAATCATCTTCATAGCATAGCATAAAGATAACCATAAACCTTCATGGCATGGCACAATACTTGGCGTAGACATAAACATAACAAACATAACTTCATAAACATTCTTAGCACGAATATAAATAAAATCATGGCGTCCTATCTCAGTATAACATAGTTAGAACATGGCATCATAAATTGGTATGGACATCATAAAAAAATCATGGCATTCTAACTTAGCATAAACATAATTAAATCATGACATTCTAAACTAGCATGAACATAAATCCAATCATGGCATACTATCATAGCATAAACATAATTACATCATGGCATCCTAACCTAGCATGAACATAAATCAAATCATGGCATTCTAACTTGGCATAAACATAATTAAATCATGGCATTTTAA
The DNA here is from genome assembly GCA_024364735.1 of Boesenbergia rotunda. Taxonomy (NCBI): domain Eukaryota; kingdom Viridiplantae; phylum Streptophyta; class Magnoliopsida; order Zingiberales; family Zingiberaceae; genus Boesenbergia; species Boesenbergia rotunda. The sequence goes on along the minus strand of JAGFNQ010002235.1, from coordinate 298,764 downwards.
ACTAGCATGAACATAAATAAATCATGGCATCCTAAACTAACATGAACATAGATAAATGATGGCATTCTAAATTAGCATAAACACAATCAAATCATGGCATCATATAGTAACATGAGCATAAACAAAATCATTTGCATAAACATATCTTGCATAAACTTGCTTTGCATAAATTTACTTTGCATAATATTCTTATCATAATTATAATGCATAACATGGATGAATGCATGAGACAATTGCATATATATAAGGATGCTTAACCTTTTAAAACATACTTTTAATGCTTAAACATATTCATCATATCATTGGGCCCTGGCTTGTACCACATACATACATCATAAGCGCGCATCCCTAAGTAAATACGAGGTAGCTAGCCTCGACCTACTAGGGTAAGGACAGCATAGTCGGTAGCCCCCGAACCGAGACGTTCTTAAGGTGCCCATCCCTGTTACCCAGCTCCGGTAGGGCCAGAACCGTGGACAGCTTCGGTAGTCCAAAACCGAGGCGTTCTTAAGGTGCCCATCCCTTGGACCCATACTTCGGTCCGGTACAAGCCCATACATAAAGTAAAATACTTTTCATGCTTCATCATTCATCATTCATTCATAGCATACTTAACATAGCATAACTTGTTACGGCTCGGCCCGTCTACCGGCCCATTTACCGGTCCTCTCGACCGTCGTACCGTCAACCATCGACCGTGCCGTTTAGTATATTTATGCCTTAAAGACATAAGCTGTAACGCCCGCTTTTTTTTTCTTTTTTCCTAAAGCGGCATTACGTTAACATACTTAGGGCATGTAGACATCATAATGCAGTGGAAACCTTTAACTTACTCCTACATGCACTTACTACCATTTCTAGCACTATAACATGGGAACTTAGCGTAGTAACTTTATACTTAGCATCATATCATACTTAGCATCATGTCATTCGTAGCATCATGTCATACTTAGCATCATGTCATAGAGTCATAGTTAAACACAAAACAGTAAAGATAAAGTTCTATCATGAGACGAGCAACCATATTGCTCCTTGGCCAAGTCACTATCACACACATTCTTTGATGCCCTCCTGCTACTTCCTTACTGTCCCCTTGCGTGATCTACGGTATAAGGAAATAAGACTATAAGCACACAGGCTTAGTAAGACTCTTTCCTACTCACTAAAACCATTCATCATTCATTCATGAGCACATAAGCCATTACATACTTAGTGCTTTACATACTTAGTGCTTTACTTAGAACATAAGCCTTTTCATCACTTAGCATACATTCGTCATGGCGTAAGCATAACATAATCATCTTCATAGCATAGCATAATCATAACCATAAACCTTCATGGCATGGCACAATACTTGGCGTAGACATAAACATAACAAACATAACTTCATAAACATTCTTAGCACGAACATAAATAAAATCATGGCGTCCTATCTCAGAATAACATAGTTAGAACATGGCATCATAAATTGGTATGGACATCATTAAAAAATCATGGCATTCTAACTTAGCATAAACATAATTAAATCATGGCATTCTAAACTAGCATGAACATAAATCCAATCATGGCATACTATCATAGCATAAACATAATTAAATCATGACATCCTAACCTAGCATGAACATAAATCAAATCATGGCATTCTAACTTGGCATAAACATAATTAAATCATGGCATCCTAACCTAGCATGAACATAAATCAAATCATGGCATCCTAACTTGGCATAAACATAATTAAATCATGGCACCCTAAACTATCATGCACATAAATAAAATCATGGCATTTTATAGTAACATGAGCATAAACCAAATCATTTGCATAAACATATCTTGCATAAACTTGCTTTGCATAAACTTACTTTGCATAATATTCTTATCATAATTATAATGCATAACATGGATGAATGCATGAGGCAATTGCATATATATAAGGATGCTTAACCTTTTAAAACATACTTTTAATGCTTAAACATATTCATCATATCATTGGGCCCTGGCTTGTACCACATACATACATCATAAGCGCGCATCCCAAAGTAAATACGAGGTAGCTAGCCTCGACCTACTAGGATAAGGACAGCATAGTCGGTAGCCCCCGAACCGAGGCGTTCTTAAGGTGCCCATCCCTGTTGCACAGCTTCGGTAGTGCCAGAACCGTGGACAGCATAGTTGGTAGTCCAGAACCGGGGCGTTCTTAAGGTGCCCATCCCTTGGACCCATACTTCGGTCCGGTACAAGCCCATTCATAAAGTAAAATACTTTACATGATTCATCATTCATAAGACATTCATGGCATCTTTAACATAGCATAACTTGTTACGGCTCGGCCCGTCTACCGGCCCATTTACCGGTCCTCACGACCGACGTACCGTCAACCATCGACCGTGCCGTTTAGCATATTTATGCCTTAGAGACATAAGCATCATCTTTCATTCATAACATGGCATAGGTACACATTATTCATAAGCATGGCATACATACATATCATTCATAAGACATGGCATTCATGCATATCATTCCTAAATCATGGCACATGTCTAAACATCTACGACTTAACATATAATTCATGACATACAAACTAAGGGTTTGGTTAACATAGAACTTCTTCTTCCATCTTACTTAAACATATTTCTTGGTAACTCATACACAAGCATCTTTGTAGGTTTAACCCAACCCTAGCCCTAGGTTATGTCCTTGGCCGAAAGTCCCCAAGGAACCCTAGGTCCATGAAACTTCACATAACCTCCCAACTAACATCCCATACATACATACTAGGCCATAGGGAACATTTAATCCCATACTTAAGGCCAACCCTAATCCTTTAACCCTAAACTTGCTCTTGGCCGAAACTTCAAGGCCATGGGGGTATGGAAAAATTCCATTAAAATCCCAAATCAATTGCTTAAACATCAACCATACCTTACCATAGGGCCATTGGGGCCCTTACTTGAAATAAGTCCTAACTTCCCACCCTATTAGGGTACTTGGCCGAAACCTATAGGGTCTCAAAGCTATGTGAAACATTCACATAATCACCCTCCATCTCTCTTATATCATGTTAATACATCAAACACAAGCTAGGGGTTTTAGACCCAACTCCACCCATGAGGTCTTGTTGTTGGCCGAAACCCTAGGGTATCCTAGGGTGCCCCAAAAATTCCCAAAAATTATATTTAATCCCTAAACCTCATAAGAGAACATTAGACAACATTATCAAGATTTTTAGCATCATTTTTGAACCCTAAACCATGGTGGCCGAAACCCATAGGGTCTCTAGGGAGTTGATTTGTTTCTTTCATGTTGGCCGAAACCCTAGGGTGTCCTAGGGTACTCCAAAAATTCCCAAAAATTATACTTAACCTCTAAACATCATAAGGGAACATTAAATAACATTATAAAGATTTTTTTCATAATTATAGACTTTAAAATCATAGTGGCCGAAACCCTCCATCCTAGGGTTCTTGGTTTTGCTTCTTTCATGTTGGCCGAAACCCTAGGGTGTCCTAGGGTACTCTAAAAATTCCCAAAAATTGTACTTAACCTATAAACATCATAAGGGAACATTAAATAACATTATCATGATTTTTAGTATAATTATAGACCTGTAAATCTTGGTGGCCGAAACCCTTAAACATAGGATTCTTAGTTTTGTTTCTTTCATGTTGGCCGAAACCCTAGGGTGTCCTAGGGTGCTCCAAAAATTCCCAAAAATTATACTTAACCTCTAAACATCATAAGGGAACATTAAATAACATTATCATGTTTTTTATCATAATTATAGACCTGTAAAACATGGTGGCCGAAACCCTTAAGCATGAGGGTCTTGGTTTTCATTCCTTTCAACATCAAATTCGAAAACTAACCAATATATCATGCTAAAAATCATGGAAATCATAGGGAACTATTATACCACAGGTGAGGGAGTCTTACCTTGGGGTTTCTTGATTTTTAGACCTTAGATGGGAAGAAGAAGGAAGACTTGTTGTCTCTTGATCACCCCTAGCCTTGGAACCTTAGGAAACCTTTAGATCTTGGTGGTAGGACCTTCTTGTGGAGTTTTCCCAAGGGAAAATCTCCCTTGTAGATTTCATCTAGGATGAGAAAGAAGGAGGAAGAGAATGCAATTGATGGAGAGAAGAGAATAACTCCCAAAACCCCCCTCTTTATAACCCATTAAGGTGGTGAATGAAGAGTCTCTCCATGACTCTTCATCTTCTTCTTAATCTCAACTTATATCCACTTCATTTCCTCATAGAAATCCCTTGCTAGGTGAGTTGGTTAAGGCTTACATGGTTGTACAAGAGGTCCAAGGTTCAATCCTTGGCTCATGCACCTTTATTTTTATTTTATTTTCATTTCATTTATTTTATTATTTTTATTTCTTAAATTCCGAAAATCCCCCTAAAATCACCCATAATTATGTCAATATTCCTAAATAAAATTCTTTTATATTTATATTAATTTTACCTAATTTATATTAATTTTACCTAATTAATACCAATTTTTGGAGCCCATTTAAAGCTCATTAGTACCTAGTTTTTCTCAATTAAATGAGAAAACATGGATTTCTAGGCCCAATTTTACATAATTATTTCTGGGCCCCTCGAAAAATTATCTAGACATGCTCAATATTTTAAGAAAATATTAAGAGAATTTTCTGGGTCGTTACACTAATGGTCTGCGTCGCTTGTCAGCGTAGCTTTTTTGCCGACTCTGAGCAGTCTCTATCCTCTGGCGGATATTCTTTATAGCCTGAGTGGTTTCGTCTATAATATCCGTCTGGAGTCCCATCTCCTACTTTTCACCACTCTCAAGCCAGCATATAGGAGATCTGCATTTCCTTCCGTATAGTGCTTCGTACGGTGCCATCCCTATAGTAGCCTGATAACTGTTGTTATACGCAAACTCTGCCAGGCTCAGGTATCGACACCAGCTTCCCTTGAAACCCAAGGCACAAGCTCGTAACATGTCCTCTAATATCTGGTTTACTCTTTCAGTTTGCCCGTCAGTCTGGGGGTGAAAGGCAGTACTGAATTTTAGCTTCGTGCCAAGAGCCTTCTGCACGTGTCCCCAAAAATTTGAAGTAAATCGACCATCCCTATCAGAGATAATGGTCTTGGGAACCCCGTGTAGTCGGACAATTTCCTTGAAGTACGGTTGAGCTAGCTGCTCTACTGAGTGGGTCATCCTGATAGCCAGAAAATGGGCAGACTTGGTGAGTCTGTCCACAATAACCCATATACCATCATATCCATTCGTCGTTCTAGGCAGCCCAGCGATGAAATCCATAGAGATGTCTTCCCATTTCCACTCGGGAATTGATAGAGGTTGCAGAACTCCCCCAGGCCTCTGGTGTTCTGCTTTGACCCTCTGGCAGGTCAAACACATACTAATATAGTGGGCTACATCTCGCTTCATACCGGACCACCAAAACTTGCTCTTCAGATCTTGATACATCTTCGTAGACCCAGGATGCATCGCATAAGGTGTTCCGTGAGCTTCCTCTAGGATTCTTGTCCGTAAGTCGGAGTCGTCGGGAACACATAATCGACCCCGGAGATATAAGACTCCGCTGTCTGAAATCCGAAATCCATCGTCCTTGCCTTCGAGAACCTCTTGCTTGATTCTCTGAAGACTCGGATCATGATTCTGCTTTTCCAGAATATCGTCAAATAATGTCGGCGCAATCATCAGGGTGGACAACTGTCCTGATATGATTTCAATCCCGTAATTCATAATTTCTTCCCCTAAAGGTTGTGACAAAGCCGACAAAGACATTAAAGCAGCACATGATTTCCTACTGAGAGCATCGGCTACCTTGTTAGCTTTTCCCGGATGGTACAGGATCTCACAATCATAATCCTTGACCAATTCGAGCCATCTGCGCTGTCTCATATTCAGATCTTTCTGGGTGAAGAAATACCGTAGACTCCGGTGGTCTGTATGAACTTTACACTGAGTTCCATATAGATAGTGCCTCAATATTTTCAGTGCAAAGACCATCGCTGCTAACTCTAAGTCATGGGTAGGGTAGTTTCTTTCATGTTCCTTCAGTTGCCTAGAGGCATAGGCAATTACCTTCCCATTTTGCATAAGTACAGCTCCGAGTCCCAGTTTGGATGCGTCGCTGTACATATCGAAACCTATATCGCTCTCTGGAAGAGTCAATATTGGAGCGCTAGTCAGCCTTCTTTTCAGTTCAGTAAAGCTCTTCTCACATTCCTCGGTCCATACATATTTCTTGTCTTTCTTTGTAAGAGCTGTCATAGGGGCTGCAATTCGAGAGAAGTTCTCTACGAATTTTCTGTAATAGCCTGCTAGCCCGAGGAAACTTCGAATTTCACTGGCATTCTTGGGTCTAGTCTAGTTACTCACCGCTTCGATTTTAATGGGGTCCACCATTACTCCTTCCTTGGAGATAACATGTCCCAAGAATGATACTTGATTGAGCCAGAACTCGCATTTGCAAAATTTAGCATACAGTTGTTCCTTCTGAAGAATCTGTAGTACTATACTCAGGTGCTCAGCATGTTCTTCGGGAGTTCTCGAATATATAAGGATATCGTCGATAAAGACAATCACAAATCTGTCGAGGAATGCTGAGAATACCCGATTCATTAAATTCATAAACATAGCTGGCGCATTGGTAACTCCAAATGGCATAACTACCAACTCATAATGTCCGTATCTGGTTCGAAAAGCCGTCTTCGGTATATCCTCCTTTTTCACTCTAACTTGGTGATAACCAGATCTCAGGTCAATCTTAGAGAATACCGTGGCTCCCTTCAGTTGATCGAACAGGTCATCTATCCTGGGTAAAGGGTACCTGTTCTTGATAGTCACGTTGTTCAGCGCCCGATAGTCGATACAGATTCGCATCGACCTATCCTTCTTTTTCACGAACAATACAGGAGCTCCCCAGGGAGAATGACTAGGGAGGATGAGTCCCTTGTCAAGAAGCTCTTGTAACTGTCCCTGTAATTCCTTTAATTCCATCGGTGCCATACGGTACGGTGCCTTAGAAATGGGGTTAGTACCAGGAACCAACTCAATTGCAAATTCTATATCTCTTTCAGGTGCTAACTCTGGTAAGTCATCGGGAAATACCTCTGGGTAATTGCATACGACTTTGACGTCTTCTAGCTTCGGGCCCTCTGTAGGACTGGTATCAACCACATGAGCTAGAAATCCAGAGCATCCCTTTCCTAACATCTTTCTTGCTTTCAGAGCCGACAAGAATTTGCTTGTCCTCTTCTTCGGCTCTCCGATAAATTCAAATAGAATTCCCCTAGAAATTCGGACTCGAAGTCCTTCCACTTCATCTAATCCACTGACCTTCTAGCTTTTACCCGTTCCCACCACATCCTGGCATCGCCAGTGAGGCAGAACGAGACACATTTAAATTTTCTCATGCTCGGGCCAGTCTAATAATTCTACTGTGCTCTCAACTGCCTTGAGCTAGGCCTGGGCGTCCTAGGGCTCGCAGGTGCCAGAGAACTTTTCCGGCTTCAGTCTCTGTCACTGAATCAGATAGTCCACCTGTCGGACTCCTCGAGCCGGAGTGTCCGGGGGTGCCTGTGCAGTTGGAGGCTCAGTAGGTATCACATTCTGACTTTCCTACGGGGTTGCAGTGTTCCCCTGCAGGGTCATCAGAGTGTTTATTATCTGCTGTTGTTCAGTGACCTGACGCTGCAGATCTGTAATCACTTGCATCATATCAGGTGGGGGTGCGGTCTCATCACCCCGATTGCTACGTCTACTAACCATATCTATCGTACAGGTGATAAATAAACTAATGTGAGAAGTAATACTACTTTCATTAGTTATGTAAGCATAAATCACCATTATACATATCATTACTGTACATAAAATAAAGTAAAGCGAGGTTAGGATCTCTTACTTGGAAGCGGCAGGATGAAGCTTTGATGTGTGTGTGTAGTGGGGAAGGCAGACCTGCTCTGATACCAACCTGTAACACCCGCCCTTCTCACACTAGGGCGGGGTTATGCGAACATAATTTTCGTTTTAGCGGAAGCGTTTGAAACTTGAAACTTGAACATGATACATGTATAATCTTGTACTTGAACATGTAAGCATGAAACCTTTTAAACATCTTAGACATTGAGGAGAGCATGCTAGGTACCTTTACATTCTTACTTGCATAATAAAAGCATGCCACATAGCCATTTCTTAAGACAGAGTGGTAAGTATGACGAAGGATAACATAATACTAAAGTTCTTTAGTAAGTCTTAACTAAGTACTTAGCATATGAGCGAGAGTGAGCATGAAATATCCATATGAGTCTAAATATCAGCAAGTAGCAACTTAGTAAGTATGTTTCAATATTTAACATGCAAAACTCAGCATATGCATAAACTAAACAAAACATGAGTAGATCTTCTTCCACCATGCCACCACCACACACATCTTTGCCCCTCCTGCTGCTCCCTTTAGTTTAGCCATTCCTTACCCTTTTCTGCAGTACAAGGGAAACATGGAAACTATAAGCATATAGCTTAGTAATATCCCTTCCTACTCACAAAATCATACGTTCCATCAAGTAGAGAAAGCATCACGTCATAATAGTGCATAGCAATAAAACACTTAACTTAACATAGCACATGGGAGCATATGTACTTATCATAAGAAGCATACATGAACTTAACATAATTCACCTTTATAGCATAATAGTCATATAGTCATGACAAAAATGCGAATGCAAGATGCTCTTTTGAAAAACATGCATAGGATGAGTACATGCATATGCTTTTCTTAAAATCATACATATAGGTACTTAAACATACATCTATCATCATTTGGGAGATCCCGGCTTGTACCACTTACATACATACATAATGCACGCATCCCTAATAGGCCGAGGTAGCTAGTCTCTAACCTACTAGGGAAACTAGGTCCGTTCATAGTCCGTCGACCTAGGGGCGTCTCGGGAGCCCATCCCCTTACTAGGTCCGTTTATAGTCCGTCGACCTAGGGGCTGCATCCGGAGCCCACCCGTGGACCTTGCTAGGATCCGGTACAAGCCATACAAAGTAAAATAGCATACATGGATTTTATCATATCATAAGCATAGCACATTCTTGTTTCTTACTAGGTCCGTTCATAGTCCGTCGACCTAGGGGTTACATAACACATTCTTATCATATCATAAGCATATCATCATAACTTATCACATCATTGTCATATCATGAGCATGCCATGCCTCTTATCTTATCATGAAGAGTGCTCTTAGTCCCGACTTACAGGGAAGCATCTCTTAGGCATTTCATCATACATAAGCCATGCATAACATAAGGGTGCTTAAAGAGCTTAAACATAGACATGTACATCATGATTCTTAGAACATGAAAAAGCATGGGAGAAGACATGTTATCACCTATACTACTCATAGCATATCATGGGCATCCTTGGCGTGCCTAATTGGGGTTGTAGCTTCCCCCTTAGCCCAAATTCTTATTTAATCAGAAAAACTCCAGCATATAAACTCTAAGTTTAGAGCATGATAAACCATGAAAAACATTACATTAACATCATACATTAAGGTAGGCATCATAGAGGAGACATTAGAAGGCATGTTGGGGTTGTTACCCCTTCTTAAGTCCTACTTATCATTCTTTACAGAAAATTCCAGCATACATACCTTAGTTTCCAAGCATGTTAAAATCATGAATAAACATCATATTAACATCATTAACTGCATAGCATGTCATGGAGATCATTCATAAGCATAGTTGGGAAATATTACATGCAACCTCATCATACAATGTAATGTATGTTATAGGAAAGGACATTTGCATGCTTATGGGGAGTTTTGGACTTTACAAGTCCAAGAGTATTATCTTAGCCGAAATTCACATCAACCATATTCTAGGTTTTTTTTGACAACATAATACCATGAATAACACCATATTTACATCACATATCATCTTATATATCATAGGGAGGGTCATTATCAAGCATACTAGGAGTTTAAACCTCTCTAAGCCCTAAAAGAGGTCCTTGGCCGAAAATTCCAGAAAGCCTACTCCGGGTTTTTGGGGGCTTAAGGACAAGGAAAACATCATATTATCATCATCTATTTAGTCACACATCATGAGGAAAAACATATGCAAGTATAGGAGTAGTTTAAACCCTCGCAAGCCCTAAAAACCTTCTTGGCCGAAAACATCAAGAGCTTCATCCTATGTTTAAACCATTTTAGGCACTCGAAACTATTGTAATGCAGGTGAGGGGATTACTTACATCCTCTCGCTTGAATCTCCACCAAGAAGTCCTTGAAGAGGAGGAGAGGAGAGCCCTTCTTGCGCTTCTTTTCCTTAGCCTTGCTTTAGTAGAAGGTAGTCTCTCTATAGGGCCCTCTTGGGAGTTTTTCTTATGGAGGAAACCTAGGGTTGGAGTTTCGAAAATTTGAGAAGGGGAGGGGAGAGTTTTCGGTTTTGAAGTGGGAAGAGTGAGGAAGAAGAAGAGAGGAATTTATTCCAACTTCCCTTCACTTATTTATACTTTTCTCATGAAGAGACATGTCTCTTCACTTCCCTAGCTTTAACAAACATGTTTCTTATTCTCTCAACATGAAACATGGCTTGGTGTGTTGGTTATGACATGATTAGTGCAACTAGGAGGTTCAAGGTTCAATCCTTGCTTCCTCCTTTCTACCTTCTCTTTTTATCACATTTTGCACTAATCTATATCAAAGCCCATTAAGCCAAGCCCAACATGAAATTTCATAATAATGATAATGTTTCATGAATTCATAATATTTCATAATAATAATAATGTTTCATGAATTCATAATATTTCATATGGGAAAATTTTGCGGTGTTACAGACTCTCTCTCTCCCTCTCGCGATTTTCTTCCTCTTCTCCTCTTCTCTTGCCGCCCAAGACAAAGGGGAAGCAAAGGAAAGGTCTTAAGAGGCCCTATTCTCTACGGGGACCCTCGTAGACGTGAGGAGAACGCCAAGAAGCAAGAAGAACGTTGTAGTTCAACGTTCCCTCATGAATTTCAGATTTTATTCGTAAGAAAACCTAGCGCAGGATGTAAGTACCCCTCACCTACAGTATAAGTAGTTTCGGTCGATTTTCCGTATGCTTTATCTTCTTATATGTATGTTCTACGATTAGAAATCATAGATTATGAACAAGCACGCACGTTAGGTGTTTGTTAAAATTTTCAGTTTAGTTAATGCTATAGAAAGCATTAAATAATAGAAATTCTTGCTCTAGTTTATGATTGGGACCAAGGTCCAACGGGATGGGCTCCTAGTTGCCCCTAGGTTTAGATAACCTAGTAAAAGCAAGAATCAGAAAAGAAAAGAAAAGTATAAAGGACTATTTTATTTTCAGTTGGCATTGTACCGGACTCCGGTCCAGGGATAGGCTCCAAGTTGTCTCTAGGTTTAGATAACCTAGTATGGGATGGGCTCCTAGTTGCCCCTAGGTTTAGATAACCTAGTAGAACCCTAATGGATTCGTGATTTGCTACCTCGGGTTTATTAGGGATGCGCGCACAGTTGGTACATTGTCGGGCCCACAGCAGTTGATTATTACTTTCACCTACTATATGTATCTAGTTTTCAGAAATTCATTTTAGCATGTGGTGAATTTAATAATTAGTTTTATGTTAGTTGGTTTCAGTTTCAGTTCAGATATGTGACGACCCGACTTCTTCTTCCCTTTTTCCTTACCTTAAGAGGCCGGACGTCACTTTTACTTAACCTTAACTTTACCTTATTCTTAGCCTTAGGTTATAAATACTTGACTTCCCTTAACTTGCTCTGAATTTTTTTCCTTTTAAAAAAAAACTTTGATTTTATTTGCTTTGCAAGGATTTGACCCCTAGACCTCATAGTTGTAAAATTGAAGCACTAACCAGCTGCACTATACCACCTCTTTTCAATGGTACCAGTCGACTGCTATATAGCCAGTCGACTGGTATAGACCACAGAAACTTTCTGTGCCCGACACCAGTCGACTGGACTCATGGCAGTCGACTTGTGCATCGAACAGAAGGTTCTGTTCGATATCACAGTCGACTGGTTCTGCACCAGTCGACTGGCACGCCTGAAACCTACATTTACAGACCTGAAAACCATTTCCAAATCTTCACAATTCATATACTTTCAAGTATACAGATAAATAACTCCAAATCTATACTCTACACTAGTTTTATAAGCATTTTAGCAACCCAAAACAACCTCATAAACATACAATTAGGATCTTTGCGGAAGTAAATAAGCTATCAAAATATATGAACTCTAGACTAGAGTTTGTACCCAACTTTGTCTCTATGCATGGTTTAAACAAAGTCATTCATTCTACCAATTCAAAACACCAAAACACATGTTCTACAAGACTTAACCCGACGCTCTCTTCCACGGTTCCGCCGCCACTCAACATCAATGGAAGTCCCGCTCGCCTCCCTAGCTTATGTTTTTTTCTTTACCTTTGTCTGCAATAGAATGAAATGCAACTAATAAGTGATTTGCTTAGTAAGTAAATCCTAACTCACAAATCCATGCGATCAATGATAAACATGCTCTTTTCAAATAATGCTTGCTTCAAAACACATGCACTTTGAAATACTTACACATGGAAAGAAGCCCTAGGCTCTCCACTCAAGAAAACTCCACTTCTTAGCCCTAGGGAAGAAGCCCTAGGCTCTCCACTCAAGAGGAGGAAGAAGGAGGAAGAAAACCCTTGTTTTCTCCCTGTTTTCGCAGCCCCCAAGCTCCCTATTCGCGCAGCCTCTCCAAGCCCTAATGGGGTCTTAACTCAACTTATGTGGAAGTTTGAATACCTCTTCATGAAATGGGCTAAATCAACTATAATATTATTTCATTTCATCCTTTTCTGTGTTTGATACCCTAGCCCAGCTGGTTACCTGGACGCCCTTAAGGCCTTGCTTGCCTTATGGTCGCGGGATCAAATCCCATCCGACCCCTTATTTTTTTCTTTTTTATTTTTAAACCGAAAAAATGCTATAAAATTCCGAAAAATCCCTAATAATACCATAAAATTATTAGGTGTTACAATCCTCCCTACCTTATAAAAAGTTCATCCTCGAACTTAGAACAGCTCTAGATACCTTTGCCTCATACTATCTTCTGATTCCCAAGTTGCTTCTTCATACTTCTGATTCAGCCATAAGACTTTCACTAATGGTACCACTTTGTTCCTCAGCTTCTTATCTGCTCGATCTATTATCTGAATAGGTCAACTTTCATAACTGAGATCTTCTTGCACTTGTACCATCTGTGGCTCAATCACTTGGTTGGCATCTGGGATATGCTTCTTTAGCATTGAGACATGGAACACATTGTGTATTGCTGACATCTCTGAGGGTAGCTCCAACTCATAAGCTACTTTTCCAACTCTTTTCGTCACTGGGTAGGGCCCTACATATCGAGGACTTAGCTTGCCTTTCTTGGCAAATCTCATCACACCCTTCATAGGAGCTACTTTGAGGAAAACTGTATCCCCAACTTCAATCTCTAACGGCCTACGGCGTACATCGGCGTAACTTTTCTGCATACTCTGAGCAGTCTCTATCCTCTAACGGATGCTCTTTATAGCTTCTGTGGTATCATCTATAAGATCAGTCTGTGACCCCATTTCCTTCTTCTCACTACCTTCATACCAACAGAGGGGAGATCTACACTTCCTACCATAAAGAGCTTCATAGGGTGCCATACCAATAGTGGCTTGGTAACTGTTGTTGTAGGCAAACTCAGCTAAACACAAATACTTGCACCAACTACCCTTGAAGTCTAATGCACAAGCTTTGAGCATATCTTCTAAAATTTGATTCACTCTCTCTGTCTATCCATCAGTCTGGGGATGGAAAGCTGTGCTAAAGTTCAGTTTGGTGCCTAGTGCTGTCTGTACGCACTCCCAAAAGTGTGAAGTGAAACGACCATCCCTATCAGAGATAATGGTCTTCGGGACTCCGTGTAGTCGGATCACTTCCTGCACGTATAATTGGGCTAACTTTTCAATTGAGTAAGACACTCTGATTGCCAAAAAGTGGGCAGACTTGGTCAATCTATCTACTATCACCCAAATAGCATCATAGACATTAGTTTTCTTTGGTAAACCAACTATGAAATCCATGGCTATGTCTTTCCATTTCCACTCTGGAATCTGAATGGGCTGTAGGACACCTCCTGGTCTCTGGTGTTCTGCTTTAACTCTCTGACATGTCAGGCAGGTGCTGACATACCTAGCTATGCCTCTTTTCATTCCGGACCACCAAAATCTTCTTTTCAAGTCCTGGTACATCTTGGTAGAACCAGGATGCATGGAGTAGGGAGTTCTATGGGCTTCTTCAAGAATCTTCTTTCTCAGCTCTTCATTCTTGGGAACACACAAACGGTCACCATAATAGAGTATCCCACTGTCAGATACTCTAAACTCTTTACTCTCTTCTTCTTGCACCTCTTGTTTGATCCTTTGGATATCAGAATCCTCAGCTTGCTCTTTCTGTATCTCTTCAAGCAAAGTTGACTCTAGTGTCAATAGGGCTAGCTGTCCATCAATAATCTCCACTCCATAATCTACTATCTCCTTCTGTAATGGTGGTGCCAATGCTGACAAGGACATCAAGGTGGCACAAGTCTTTCTACTTAGTGCATCTGCTACTTTATTTGCCTTACCAGCGTGGTAAAGGATCTCACAGTCATAATCCTTCACTAACTTAAGCCACCTTCGCTGTCTCATATTGAGGTCTTTCTGAGTGAAGAAATATTTCAGACTCTGGTGATCTGTATAAATCTTGCACTGCACTCCATACAGATAATGTCTCCATATTTTTAGAGCGAAGACTACAGCTGCCAACTCTAGATCATGAGTGGGGTAATTCTTTTCATAGTCCTTGAGTTGCCTGGAAGCATAAGCTATGACTTTGTCTTCTTGCATAAGGACTGCTTCAAGTCCTAGCTTTGATGCATCACTGTATATGTCAAAGCTCTTATCACCTTCGGGTACTTTAAGGATAGGAGCACTTGTCAGTGTCTTCTTCAACTCAAGAAAACTCTGCTCACAGTCTTCAGTCCACTCATACTTCTTATTCTTTCTGGTAAGAGTTGTAAGTGGAGAAGCTATCTTTGAAAAGTCCTCTACAAACCTTCTGTAGTACCCTGCCAAACCTAGAAAACTTCTGATCTCACTAGCATTCTTTGGTCGACTCCAGTTACTGACTGCTTCAATCTTGGCTGGGTCTACCATAATCCCTTCTTTAGAAATGATGTGGCCTAGGAAGGCCACCTGGTCAAGCCAAAACTCACACTTTGAGAATTTGGTGTACAACACCTTCTGATGTAAGGTTTGCAATACTATCTTCAGGTGTTCGGCATGTTCTTCCTGAGTCTTTGAATACACTAGGATATTATCAATAAAGACAATGACGAACTTGCCCAGAAAATCCTTGAACACTCTATTCATTAGATCTATAAACGTCGCAGGGGCGTTTGTCACTCCAAAGGGCATGACCAAAAACTCATAGTGACCATATCTTGTACTAAAAGCAGTCCTTGGCACATCACTCTCCTTCACTTTGAGTTGATGGTAACCTGATCGCAGATCTATCTTGGAGAACACCGTGGCTCCCTTCAACTGATCGAATAAATCATCTATTCTTGGCAAGGGATATCTGTTCTTGATGGCTACCTTATTCAAGGCTCGATAATCTATGCACATTCGCATGGATTCATCTTTCTTCTTGACGAACAACACAGGAGCTCCCCAGGGTGAATGACTAGGGCCGATGAAACCCTTGTCGAGCAGCTCTTGTAACTGTTCTTGCAGCTCTTTCAGTTCTGCTGGTGCCATGCGATAAGGTGCCTTTGAAATTGGGTTGGTTCCTGGAACCAACTCAATTTCAAATTCCATTTCTCGATTGGGAGGGAGTCCGGGTAACTCTTCAGGAAACACCTCAGGATAGTCACAGACTACCCTCACTTCTTCTCTCTTTAACCCTTCTCCTTGACTTGCATCCACTATATGAGCTAGAAAACCAGAGCACCCCTTCTCTAACATTCTCTGAGCTTGTAAGGTAGATAAGAAACCTTTTCGTCCTTCTCTTTAGGTCTCCAATAAACTCGAATGGAGGTTCTGCTTCTTGTGTGAACTTTACTCTTCTTTTGCGGCATTCAATAGAGGCACTGTACTTGCTCAAGAAATCCATCCCTAAAATGATATCGAAATCCTTAATCTCAAGGACTACTAAATCACTATAGAGTTCTCGGTTGGAAATCCGAATTAATACAGCTCTTAGCCACTGAGTAGATGCCATGACCTATCTCGAAGGTAAGGTCATTAAGAATTTCATCGTTCAACATTTCTGGTGGTCTTTGTATTGTTTAAGTAGTACTCGATGATCAGAGCATTACTTATCAGTTCTTCGGAGGTTTGCGGCCTCTTAACACTGCTGGCCACATTCAACGCTATCTCAGGCCTTAACATCTTGAGCATTAGCCTAACTATCTCTTTTTTTTTGTGCTAACTAGCTCTGGGCACAGATGAGCTAACCGCTTAAACACCTTCACTGCTTCATCCACGGATAGTTCTCCTTGTCTGAACTCCGTGAATTCACTATAATGCTTGTTGGTTACTTGCATGTGAAAGTATTCTTCGAAGAACTCAGTCTCGAAGTCGGCCCATATCATCTGGTTGACATTTCTCTTGGCCTTGACTCTCTCCTGTTAGTGATATGAGAGAAGTGTCCTAAGGCAATCGTCTTATGATTGTAAAATATTTATTTTAATAAATGATAATTCACTATTTGAGTATACATGCTTGTGTATTTGATTGGGATCTTAAAATCATCTACTGAATGTCCGCAATACAACTCACAGCATAAGAGAATTTGTGATGGGATCACAACTAGTGATTATCTCTAAATGTGCAAATGTGAAGTATTGAAAATATCCCTAGTCGATGAATTGAAAAAAACGGACACTATCAATTCTGTTGAGACTAGCATGGGTTATTCTCTAATCAGCTGATTCTCACTGGCTGGTGACATTGGGATGTCCGGAGATAAACATGGATGCTAGTTAAGGGAACTAGTTCATTGGAGTGACTAGCTGTAAGACTTCATATGGAATCTATCTATAGAAATGTCAATGAAGTTCTTACTGCGGCTTAAGTGCGATGTTCCTTTGACTTGCGGTGTTCAAGTCATCTTGGTCATGGAGACTTATACTTTAACATCTTAAGCAAGCATCTCCAAGGAGGTGTGGACCCAGGATGATTGGGTATAAGCCGAAGTGCCCGAAGATGTTTGAACAGCCTACAAAGGATTCGCCACTCCTTGCGAGGAGATGTATACCCAGGCCTATCGTCGGATTGTTACTCAAAACCTCTGACCAGAGTATATCATGTTAAGAATGCAAGTCTCTTAAATACATGAGAGTAATTAGAAATCCAAAGGACGAGAAAGACACTACTTGGGCTAGGTGTGACGTAGTCAGTCTAGTGGGGACTGACACAAACAGACCATGTCCTGAACCAAGTGGGTATAAGGTGGTGAAGGGAATGAGGCACGATTCATTAGAGCTGCTGAAGGGTTTCAGAATTACTTCTGAGGTCAACCGTTGATCTTTCGATTAATTGGGGGTCATGATGTACTACTAGGTGCCACTCATGATCGTTCTATAATTTGTTGATTATAGACGGCCAACATAAATCGAAAGCCTATTTAGTCACACGCACTACGAGTAATCCGAGGGATTTAAAACGAGTTGAAAATTGGATTTTCCGATCAAGAGAAATAAGTCGAATCTGAATTTATCAGAGGCGCAATGGAAGCTAAAAATGGCTAAGTCTTTTGAAGGCTTTTGGGCGAATTAAATGAGTTTAATTCGCGATCGGTTCGGCTTGGTTTGGCCGGCCAAAGAGGGTGCCAAACCCCTTGGGTTGGCCGGCCACTTAAAGGGAAGAAACCAATTTAATTGGTTTAATTAATAAAATAAATCTAGTGCGATTTGTTTTATAAATTATGGATAAATAAATTTGTGTAAAGAAATTTATATAAATAAATTTATAGAAATTTATTCTTTTTATGGAAATTAAAATGATCCATGAATGGTTTATTTTAATTTTATAAAATCAATTATGAATTGATTTTTCCATAATAAGAAAGTTTATAAATTTCTTATAAAATTTATTCCATAATAAAAGGGAGATTAATTAGTTTTATTATAAAGTTAGTTATAATAAAATTCATAAGAGAATTTATAGGATAAATTTCTTATGATAACTAATTAGTTTTATTATAAAGTTAGTTATAATAAAACTTGGTTTAAACGGAATAATTCATAAGAGAATTTATAGGATAAATTTCTTATGATAACTAATTAGTTTTATTATAAAGTTAGTTATAATAAAACTTGGTTTAAACGGAATAATTCATAAGAGAATTTATAGGATAAATTTCTTATGATAACTAATTCCGTTAATTCCGTTAAGAGGGAGACTTGGCAAGGGAGATGCTACTATATAAGGAACCAAAGGCAAGCCCTTAATTCTAATTGAATAGATCAAGAGATTAATCTCTCCCTCTCTCTCTTATTCTCTTCTCCTCTCTTCCCCTTAGGGCCGGCGCCCTCCTTAGATTAGGGCCGGCTCCCCTTGTCCAATTAGGGCCGGCGCACCCTCACCCTCCAAGTGGTTGCCGTGAGCACAGAAGAAGGAGAAGCCAACAAGAAGAAGAAGAAGCGGATCACACTCCTCTCTTCTCGGAATTTGATTCCGTTACTTGTGGTTAGTTTCCTATCTTTTCTCTTGTCTTCTAGTTGTGCCTTCGAGAATCTAGTAGTTCTCGTCGGCACAAAACTCGTGACTTTGCGAAGTCATCCCGAAGAGAACTCGGCGTGGACGCGAATAGAGGCGAGCTTCCAAGGGACGCTACGGTTGGATCTCGTCCCTTACTTCGAGTTACGAAGGTACTAAGTAAATTAGTTTACTTTTCCGCAAAGTTTTATTTTATGATTATGTCAACACACCATAAGATTGCATACTAGATACGAAGTTAAAATAATTTAGGAAATTATTTTATGCAAATTCTTCCGCTGCACGTAAAAATTTAAAATTTTACGAACTCGTATCCTTGTCGACATGCACCCGGTCCCAACAGTGGTATCAGAGCCGGTTAGTGTTCGACTTAATCATATAATTGTTTTGTGAAAAACTTTGTCATGATTTCAATTTCAGAAAAATTTTCAATTATGGAAACTTTCAAATTATAATAAATTTTAGATTTAGGAATTTCAAAGTTTGGAAATCCTCATGAAATTTCGCAAACGTTTGAAATTTTCTAATTTCTGAAATTTTATAATAATTGTGAAAACTTCCCATCTTTGGAAACTTTCCAATTTTGGAAATTTTTCTATTTTAGAAATTTTCCAATTTTGGAAATATGTAAGTTTCTTTTATACCAGAAACTTACAATTATTCTGAAAATCTATTTTGAAATCTCGCAATTTTGGGCACTTTCTTTTAAGAAAGTCTAGACAAATTCATGGACAGTTAATTGACAATTAAATTTGAATTGGTTTTTAAATTGACAACAAAATTCTTTATTTTGAATTGAGCCTCGGGGAGCCGTCCAATTTAAAGTTAGTTGTTGTAATTTAATTTCCCAATTTTAATTGAAATTGTCATGTTTGATTTGGATTGAGCCTCGGGGAGCCGTCCAATTGGATTTACAACACATTACTTTTCTTTGGGTATCTGAGCCTCGGGGAGCCACCCTTAGAAAACAATTTGTTGTAATTAATTAAATCCATGAATAAAATATGTTTGAAGAGGTGATGCTCTTACATATTGTTGTCTCCAAAATTAATTAGGAAAATGGTTTCCTATAGAGTTTTCTTAAATGAGATTTTCATGAAAATAATATGTAGTTGAATTAAGAGATTTGTCTCTTAATTTAATAAGATTTGATTTAGAGAAATCAAAGTCTTGAACATATTATTTCCGAAATTAATTATGACAATTTAGGAAATTATTTCCCAAAACAATTCCTTTAATTAAGTATGAAATTGGAATTAGGAAATCCGGTTCCTAATTCAACTAATGAGACTTGATAATTAAGTCACATACATACTTAATTAAGGAAATCGTTAGTCATGACATAATTCTATGTCATGAATGTGCTTAGAAAAGAAAGATGAGACTCAAAACCCCTTACAAAATATTAAGGCCAACACCTTCCATTAATATGGTTAGAATCGGAGTTTTGTTTCTCGTTTGGGTTGATGGACACATCCATGCCCGACTTGAACCTCAACATGTTCAAACCATGATATTAGTTTATGAATAATATAGTTGGAGTCAGAGGTCAATCATTAGTTTTGGTTGTTGGACACATCCAAGCCTGACTAAGCGGTTGAATGAGCTCCAACCATATTAAAACTATTTCTTGATTAATGGGTCAGCCTTAAGCTTGGAGCATCGATTTGTTGTGCCACAGCCAAGGTCGATGTAAAGAGAGGTGCAGTTGGGTGCTATGTATAATGTTGCATACTTGTTAATGAGTTAACAACCCAATGATTTATGCAAACATTCAATTAGTTGATAGCATAAAGTGATAGTTACATATATGTGATGTGTAATCGGTATAATTACCTACCTTCATAGCTAAGAATAACTTGATGGCCACAGCCATGGTTGTTCTTACCTATGGTTGGATATCAACCTATTTGGAGATGTTCCTACGATCTCCCGAATTGATAAAAAGGGTTATTCAATTTGAAAAATAAATAGGATTTTATTTATGTATATTGATACATTCTTTAATCATTCTTCTCACATAAGCTCAATTTGTATTTCTAGGTTAATCACTCGATCATGTCTTCTCTGAATTTGCGTTCCATCTTGGACACCAATAAACTGACTGGGCCTAACTTCATGGACTGGCTTCGAAACCTGAGGATAGTCCTCAAGGCAGAGAAGATTGCTTATGTCATTGAAGATCTACTTCCCACACATCCTCCAGCAGATGCAACTCCAGACCAGTTAGTGGCCTATCAGAAACATGTGACCGATTCTGAACTTGCAGTTGCATCATGCTAGCCTCTATGGTACCTGAGCTGCAAAAGCAGCATGAGCATATGGATGCTTATACCATCATCTTCCATCTTAATGAGTTGTTTGAAGAGCAGGCGAGATCCGAAAGGTTCGAAGTCTCCAGACTCCTCTTCACATCTAAGATGCAGGAAGGCACTTCTGCCTCGCAGTTTGTGTTAAAGATGTTGGGGTAATTGAGCGACTGAACACACTCGTTTTGCAATGGATCATGAACTAAGTATTGACTTAATTCTGCATTGTTTGCCCAAAAGTTATTCACAATTTGTGATGAACTATCGGATGAACAAGCTGGAAACTACCATTCCTGAGTTGTCAACCTGCTGAAGTCTGTAGAGCCTTCTGTAAAGCAGGATCAAAAGGCGTTCTGTTAGTTGGTTCCTCGAAGAAAGGTTCTAAGAGGAAGGCCAAAGAACAGAATAAAGGAAAGAAGAAAAAGGCCAAAAAGACTGAAAAGAAACCAAAAGGCACTTGCCATCATTGTGGCAAGGAGGGTCACTGGCGAAGAAATTGCAAGGTTTATCTTGAGTCCTTGAAGAAGAAGGCATCCGATGCCCATCCTCTTCAGGTATCTTCGTTATTGAATGTCACTCTATTTCCTCAATACCTGGGTACTTGATACTGGGTGTAGCTCACATATATGTAATGACATACAGGGGCTAAGGAATAGAAGAAGACTCGTCAAGGGAGAAGCGGATTTGCGAGTTGGAAATGGAGCAAGATTGCTGCTGTTGCCATCGGAACATATTTGCTAAAGCTCCCGACTGGACGTGTCTTAGAATTGGATAATTGTTATTTCGTTCCTTCGTTAATAAAGAACATTGTATCTATTTCATGTTTGAATGAAAAGGGTTATCATTTAACTTTTAGTAACAATTGTTGTTACATAACTTTAAATGGCGTTCTTTATGGGAATGGAACTTTGTGCAATGGATCTACACGTTAGATTTATCCGGTGACGTTTTCAATATCGAAGTTAGCAACAAACGTGCTGAATAGATAATCGAATAGACTCCTACACGTGGCATTGTCGTCTTGGCCATGTAAGTAAGAAACGCATGACCGAATTACACCGATGTGGAATTTTGGAATCATTTGAACCCGGTTCATTTGATACATGCGAATCATGCTTAAAAGGCAAGATGACCAAATTACCCTTTTCCGGAAAAGGTAATCAAGTGGAAGAATTGCTTGGTCTAATACATACTGATGTATGTGGACCAATGTCAACACTTGCACAAGGAGGCTATAGCTACTTCATCATCTTTATCGATGATCACTCACGATTCGGGTATGTGTTCTTGATGAAACACAAATCTGAAGCCTTTGAGAAATTCAAAGAGTTCAGAAATGAAGTAGAGAAACAGCTTGGCAAAAGTATTAAGATACTTCGATCCGATCGGGGTGGTGAATACTTAAGTCAAGAGTTTCAAGATTATCTTAGGGACAATGGGATATTGTCCCAATGGACTCCGCCGTATACACCACAGCATAATGGTGTATCCGAGAGGCGCAACCGAACCTTGATGGACATGGTTAGGTCAATGATGAATCATGCAACTCTTCCAAAATCCTTTTGGGGCTATGCACTTAAGACAGCTGTTTACTTGCTAAACAGAGTCCCGACCAAGGTAGTCTCTACTACTCCATATGAGACATGGAATAGTAAGAAACCCACTTAACTCACCTTAAGATATGGGGTTGTCCTGCTTATGTGAAGCGGATGTATCAGACAAATTGGATGCTAAGTCTGATAAATGTCTATTTATTGGATACCCTAAGGAAACGAAGGGTTACCAATTCTATCATCCCTTGGAACAAAAGGTGTTTGTTTCAAGGCATGCTGTATTTCTAGAAAAAGAATTTCTTTTACAAGAAAACAGTGGGAGTGGCATTGAACTTGATGAAGTTCAAGAAACTCCAATAGACATTACAGAGACACCTAGTCTAGACCCACAACCAATACTCATAATGATGAGCTATCAGTTGAACCTAAAACTACACCACCTCTTCGTAGATCTGATAGGACACGCAATATTCCAGAGAGATACGGATTTCTCATAAGTGAATCGAACGACGTGTTACTCATAAGCGATGACGAACCTATCAGTTATGAAGATGTTCTGAAAAGTTCAGAAAGGACAAATGGCTTGAGGCCATGAAGTCGGAAATGGATTCCATGTACGAAAACCAAGTATGGGACTTGGTTAACCCACCTGAAGGGATTAAGCCCATAGGGTGCAAGTGGGTTTTCAAGAAGAAAACCGACATGGAAGGTAATGTTGTTACCTTTAAGGCTAGATTAGTGGCAAAAGGATATCGTCAGAACAAGGAATTGATTATGACGAAACCTATTCGCCAGTAGCTATGCTTAAATCCATTCGGATGCTCCTAGCCATAGCAGCTCATTATGATTATGAGATATGGCAAATGGATGTGAAAACAGCTTTCCTTAACGGAAACCTGCTTGAGGATGTATACATGATACAACCTGAAGGTTTCACATCGGTTGATAAAACCAAAGTATGCAAGCTTCGACGATCCATATATGGACTGAAGCAAGCATCTAGGAGCTGGAACATCCGTTTTGATGAGACAATCAAAGAGTTTGATTTCTCACAAAATCCTGACGAACCTTGTGTGTACAAGAAGGTTAGTGGGAGTGCAGTCGTATTCCTAGTATTATATGTCGATGACATCTTACTTATAGGAAACGATATATCAGTTTTACAGACAGTTAAAATTTGGTTGTCCAAAACTTTCTCCATGAAAGACCTGGGAGAAGCAACCTATATCCTTGGGATTAGAATCTATAGAGATAGATCAAAACGGTTGCTTGGTCTTTCGCAGTCTACATATATAGACCGAGTGCTAAAAAGGTTTAGCATGTCGGAATCCAAGAAAGGTTACCTTCCCATCAGGCATGGGATCAACCTTTCAAAGTCTATGTGTCCGCGCACAGAAGACGAGAGGATTTGCATGAATAAGATTCCCTATGCATCCGCGATAGGATCTATCATGTATGCTATGTTATGTACTAGGCCCGATGTATCGTATGCTTTGAGCGTCACAAGCAGATGGAATGGATCATTGGGCGGCTGTAAGACAATCCTTAAGTACTTAAGAAGAACTAAGGATGTGTTCCTAATATATGGAGAAGGAGATATGGTAATACGTGGGTATACAGATGCCAGTTTCCAGACAGATAAGGATGACTCCAAATCTCAGTCTGGATACGTATTTACTTTGAATGGAGGCGCAGTAAGTTGGAAAAGTTCCAAACAAGACACCGTAGCGGATTCTACCACGAAGCGGAATATATCGCAGCTTCGGAAGCAGCAAAGGAAGCAGTCTGGATCAAGAAGTTCGTCTCCGAACTTGGCGTGGTTCAACCATTGATGATGCAGTGCCG
>JAGFNQ010002235.1:145644-272971 GCA_024364735.1 Boesenbergia rotunda | reverse complement strand
TCTACCACTTCAAACACCAAAACATGTTCTACAAGACTTAGCCCAATGATCTCTTCCACGGTTCCGCCGCCACTGAACATCAATGCAAGTCCCTTCGCCTCCTTAACTTATGCTTTTTCTTTACCTTTGTCTGCAATAGAAGGAAATGCAACTAATAAGCAAAATGCTTAGTAAGTAAATCCTAACTCACAAATCCAACGATAAGGGATAAACATGCTCTTTTCAAATAATGCTTGCTTCAAAACACATGCACTTTGAAATACTTACACATGGAAACTTTCATATACTTATCATGCTCAATCATGCTTGAAAAATTTACTAGCACAAAACATTGGCAAATTAACATGCTCATAATTTCTTTTGAAACTTACTACTTACATTTCCATACTTTAAACACTAACTTCTTGCTCTTTCTCTTTAACATGCTTGTAACATAACCATGTTAACATACATAACAAAACATATGCTTAAATGAAACACTTACATATACTCATATACTTCAAAATAATAATCAACTTTCTCAGGCCTTGACAATGTACCTGGTATCAGTGTACCAATGCGCGCATCCCTAATAGGTTTCGGGGTAGCTAGCCACCGCACCCTATTAGAGCTTCTTTCTTACTTTCTGTGGGCCTCTCATTTGTCCGGTACATGTCACTTTACAAAAGTAAAATACTTTCTTACTCATAATGCTTGTATTTATCAAGCTAACTTTCTTTTTCATAAATCTTGCACTATAAACCTTTACCTTTTCTTACTTGAAATTTTCATCGAGCACCTTGCGTGCCCTTAACCCCAAAACTCATTTTTGGGACTTTCTTACTCATAATGCTTGTATTTATCAAGCTAACTTTCTTTTTCATAAATCTTGCACTATAAACATTTACCTTTTCTTACTTGGAACTTTCATCGAGCACCTTGCATGCCCTTAACCCCAAAACTCCTTTTTGGGACTTTTCAAGAACTTACTCTTGTCATACTTAGGTCACATACATAAAAACTTACTCCAATTCATATTCTATGATAAAACATGTATTCTTTAGGAACTTAAAACGCACAAATAAGAAAACCATAATCTTAAAGCATGCATTTAGATCACAAACATAGTTCTACAACGAGAAATACATGGCGAAACTACTTCTATTGCAGGTGAGTGATCTACTTACCCTTTTCTTGAAGAAAACTCACTATGTATCTCAAAATTTCTAGTGTAAGGCTCTTTTCCTCTTCCTTTGCAAGAAAACTTCACCCTTGGCCCTAGGGAAGAAGCCCTAGGTTTTCTACTTCAAGAGGAAGAAGAAGGAAGAAGAAACTCCCCCTTTCTCCCTATTTTCGCAGCTTCCTCCCTTGGCTCGCGCGGCCTCCTCCAAGCCCTAATGGGGTCTCAACTCAACTTAAGTGGAAGATTAGATACCTCTTCATGAAATGGGCTAAATCAACGATAATAATATTTGGTTTCATCCTTTTCTGTGCTTGATACCCTAGCCCAGCTGGTTCCTTGGATTCGCTTAAGTCACTGCTTGCCTTGTGGTCGCGGGATCGATCCCCACTCGACCCCTTTAACTTTTTTCTTCTTATTTTAATCCGAAAAATGCTATAATATTCCAAAAAATGCTAGAAAAATTTTTAAAAATCCCTAATAATACCAGGAAATTATTGGGTGTTACAATCCTCCCTACCTTATAAAAAGTTCGTCCTCGAACTTAGAATAACTCTGGATACCTTTGCCTCATGCTATCTTCTGATTCCCAAGTTGCCTCTTCATACTTCTGATTTAGCTATAAAACTTTTACTAGTGGTACCACTTTGTTCCTCAGCTTCTTATCTGCTCGATCTATTATTTGAATAGGTCGACTTTCATAACTGAGATCTTCTTGCACTTGTACCATCTGTGGCTCAATCACTTGGTTGGCATCTGGGATATGCTTCTTTAGCATTGAGACATGGAACACATTGTGTATTGCTGACATCTTTGAGGGTAGCTCCAACTCATAAGCTACTTTGCCAACTCTTTTCGTCACTGGGTAGGGCCCTACGTATCGAGGACTTAGCTTGCCTTTCTTGCCAATTCTCATCACACCCTTCATAGGAGCTACTTTGAGGAAAACTGTATCCCCAACTTCAAACTCTAACGGCCTACGGCGTACATCGGCGTAGCTCTTCTGCCTACTCTGAGCAGTCTCTATCCTCTGGCGGATGCTCTTTATAGCTTCTGTGGTATCATCTATAAGATCAGTCTGTGACCCCATTTCTTTTTTCTCACTACCTTCATACCAACAGAGGGGAGATCTGCACTTCCTACCATAAAGAGCTTCATAGGGTGTCATACCAATAGTGGCATGGTAACTGTTGTTGTAGGCAAACTCAGCTAAACATAAATACTTGCACCAACTGCCCTTGAAGTCCAATGCACAAGCTCTGAGCATATCTTCTAGAACTTGATTCACTCTCTCTGTCTGTCCATCAGTCTGGGGATGGAAAGCTGTGCTGAATTTCAGTTTGGTGCCTAACGCGGTCTGTACGCACTCCCAAAAGTGTGAAGTGAAACAACCATCCCTATCAGAGATAATGGTCTTCGGGACTCCGTGTAGTCGGATCACTTCCTGCACATATAATTGGGCTAACTTTTCAATTGAGTAAGACACTCTGATTGCCAAAAAGTGGGCAGACTTGGTCAATCTGTCTACTATCACCCAAATAGCATCATAACCATTAGTTGTCTTTGGTAAACCAACTATGAAATCCATGGCTATGTCTTCCCATTTCTACTCTGGAATCTGAATGGGCTGTAGGACACCTCCTGGTCTCTGGTGTTCTGCTTTAACTCTCTGACATGTCAGGCAGGTGCTGACATACCTAGCTATGTCTCTTTTCATTCCGGACCACCAAAATCTTCTTTTCAAGTCCTGGTATATCTTGGTAGAACCAGGATGCATGGAGTAGGGAGTTCCATGGGCTTCTTCAAGAATCTTCTTTCTCAGCTCTTCATTCTTGGGAACACACAAACGGTCACCATAATAGAGTATCCCACTATCAGATACTCTAAACTCTTTACTCTCTTCTTCTTGCACCTCTTGCTTGATTCTTTGGATATCAGAATCCTCAGCTTGCTCTTTCTGTATCTCTTCAAGCAAAGTTGACTCTAGTGTCAATAGGGCTAGCTGTCCATCAATAATCTCCACTCCATAATTTACTATCTCCTTCCGTAATGGTGGTGCCAATGTTGATAAAGACATCAAAGTGGCACAAGTCTTTCTACTCAGTGCATCTGCTACTCTATTTGCCTTACCAGGGTGGTAAAGAATCTCACAGTCATAGTCCTTCACTAACTCGAGCCACCTTCGCTGTCTCATATTGAGGTCTTTCTGAGTGAAGAAATATTTCAGACTCTGGTGATCTGTATAAATCTTACACTGCACTCCATACAAGTAATGCCTCCATATCTTTAGAGCAAAGACTACAGCTGCCAACTCCAGATCATGAGTGGGGTAATTCTTTTCATAGTCCTTAAGTTGTCTGGAAGCATAAGCTATGACTTTGCCTTCTTGCATAAGGACTGCTCCAAGTCCTAGTTTTGATGCATCACTGTATATATCAAAGCTCTTATCACCTTCGGGTACTGTAAGGATAGGAGCGCTGGTCAGTCTCTTCTTCAACTCAAGGAAACTCTGCTCACAGTCTTTATTCCACTCATACTTCTTATTCTTTCTGGTAAGGGCTATAAGTGGAGAAGCTATCTTTGAAAAGTCCTCCACGAACCTTCTGTAGTACCCTGCCAAACCCAGAAAACTTCTGATCTCACTGGCATTCCTTGGTCGACTCCAGTTACTAACTGCTTCAATCCTGGCTAAGTCTACCATAATACCTTCCTTGGAAATGATGTGGCCTAGGAAGGCCACCTGGTCTAGCCAAAACTCACACTTTGAGAATTTGGCGTACAGCTCCCTCTGGTGTAAGGTCTGCAACACTATCTTCAGGTGTTCTTCATGTTCTCCCTGAGTCTTTGAATACACTAGGATATCATCAATGAAGACAATGACGAACTTGTCAAGAAAGTCCTTGAACACTCTATTCATTAGATCCATAAACGTCGCAGGGGCGTTTGTCACTTCAAAGGGCATGACCACAAACTCGTAGTGCCCATATCTTGTACTGAAAGCAGTCCTTGGCACATCACTCTCCTTCACTCTAAGCTGATGGTAACCTGATCACAGATCTATCTTGGAGAACACTGTGGCTCCCTTCAGCTGATCAAATAAATCATCTATCCTTGGCAAAGGATATCTGTTCTTGATGGTTACCTTATTCAAAGCTCGATAATCTATGCACATTCGCATAGATCCATCTTTCTTCTTAACGAACAGTACAGGAGCTCCCCAAGGTGAATGACTAGGGCGGATGAAACCCTTGTCAAGCAGCTCTTGCAATTGTTTTTGTAATTCTTTCAGTTCTGCTGGCGCCATGCGATAAGGTGCCTTCGAAATTGGATTGGTTCATGGGGCTAACTCAATTTTAAACTCAATTTCCCGATTGGGAGGGAGTCCTGGTAACTCTTTAGGAAACACCTCAGGATAGTCACAGACTACCCTCACTTCTTCTCTCTTCAATCCTTCTCCTTGACTTGCATCCACTATATGAGTTAGAAAACCAGAGCACCCCTTCTCTAACATTCTCTGAGCTTGTAAGGTAGATAGGGACCTCTTTGTCTTTCTCCTTGGGTCTCTAATAAACTCAAATGAAGGTTCTGCTTCTGGTGTGAACTTGACTTTTCTCTTGCGGCAGTCTATAGAAGCATTGTACTTGCTCAAGAAGTCCATCCCTAAAATGACATCGTAATCCTTCATCTCAAGGACTACTAAATCACTATAGAGCTCTCGGTTGGAAATTTGAATTAATACAGCTCGTAGCCATTGAGTAGATGTCATGACCTCTCTCGAAGGTAAGGTTGTTAAGAACTTCATCGTTCAACATTTCTGGTGGCCTTTGTACTGTTTAAGTAGTGCTCAGTGATCAAAGCACTACTTATCAGTTCTTCAGAGGTTTGCGGCCTCTTAACACCGCTGGCCACATTTAACGCTATCTCAGGCCTTAACATCTTGAGCATTAGCCTGACTCTTTTTTTCTGTGCTAACTAGCTCTGGGCACAGACGAACTAACCGATTACACTTCTTCACTGCTTCATCCACGGATAAGTCTCCTTGTCTGAACTCCGTGAATTCATCGTAATGCTTGTTGGTTACTCACATGTGAAAATATTCTTCGAAGAACTCAGTCTCGAAGTCAGCCCATGTCATCTAGCTGATATTTCTCTTGACCTTAACTTTTTCCCACCACATCCTAGCATCTCCCGTAAGTCAGAAAGATGCACACTTTATCTTCTCTACCTCATGCCAGTCCAGTAGCCCTACTATTCTTTCCAACGTTTGAACCATGCTTAAGCATCCCATGGTTTGCTTGTGCCTAGGAAGTTCCCTGGCTTCAGTTTCTTCTACTGAATGAGGTACGCTCCTTGCCTTACCCCCCTTGCTGGACTACAGATGTAATCGATGGGTCTTCGGTCACAACTGGTGCTACTATATTCTCCACCAGCGGAGTAATGGGAGCAACCTGCTGGTTAGCCATTAAGGTGGTAATAACTTGTTGTTGTTCTGTTAACTATTTATGTAACTGCGCCACCACTTCTAAGGGATTTGGTGGTGGTACTGACTCTGCCTTTTACCCTCTAGAAGCTCGCTCCTCGTTTTGAGCCTTTCTAGGACATCAACTTGTCATTCTCTTACTATTATCTCATAAAGAGAATAATGACATTACTTCACTAAGGACATTACATTACTTCACTATCATTCTACTCATATCATCATACTCATATGGCATATGCCATATCATCATACTATCATCATACTTATATAGCATGTGTCATATCATTATACTATAATCAAACTTATCATCATACTATCATCATACTCATATTAGATAGCATATACAGATCATGCACATAATAGCATATAATAATACTAACATACTTTCTTAAAATCATGCACTTATTGATACTAGCAGTCAATGATGAAAAGCATACAAAACTACAACATATGAACTTCTTACTTGGCAGGCGGCAGGATTGATGCTTGATGTCAGTGTGGCGGAAGGATGGAACTTTGCTCTGATACCACTCTGTGACGACCCGCTTTCTCTTTCTCTCCCTTAAGGCGGGTGCCACATTCACTTAACCTTAACTTTACCTTATTCTTAGCCTTAAGTTACAACTACTTGACTTCCCTTAACTTCCTCTGAATTTTTCCCCTTTTAAAAAAAAATCTTTCATTTTATTTGCTTTGCAAGGATTTGACCCCTAGACCTCTTAGTTGTAAAATTAAAGCACTAGCTAGCTGCTCTATACCACTTCTTTTCAATGGTACCAGTCGACTGCTATATAGCCAGTCGACTGGTATCGGCCACAAAAACTTTCTGTGCCCGGCACCAGTCGACTGGCCTCATGGCAGTCAACTGGTGCATCGAACAGAAACTTCCTGTTCGATAGGGCAGTCGACTGGTTCTGCACCAGTCGACTGGCACGCCTGAAACTTGCATTTACAGACCTGAAAATCATTTCCAAAGCTTCACAATTCATATACTTTCAAGTATATAGATAAATAACTCCAAATCTATACTCTACACTAGTTTTATAAACATTTTAGCAACCCAAAACAACCTCATAAACTTGCAATTAGGATCTTTGCGGAAGTAAATAAGCTATCAAAATATATGAACTCTAGACTAGAGTTTGTACCCAACTTTGTCTCTATGCAAGGTTTAAACAAAGTCATTTATTCTACCAATGCAAAACACCAAAATGTTAGTGATATGAGAGAAGTGTCCTAAGGCAATCGCCTTATGATTGTAAACATTTATTTCAATAAATGATAATTCACTATTTGAGTATACATATTTGTATTTGATTGGGATCTTAAACTCATCTACTGAATGTTCGCAATACAACTCACAGCATAAGATAATTTGTGATGGGATCACAACTAGTGATTATCTCTAAATGTGCAAATGTGAAGTATTGAAAATATCCCTAGTCGATGAATTGATAAAAACGGACACTATCAATTCTGTTGAGACTAGCATGGGTTATTCTCTAATCAGCTGATTCTCACTGGCTGGTGACATTGGGATGTCCGGAGATAAACATGGATGCTAGTTAAGGGAACTAGTTCATTGGAGTGACTAGCTGTAAGACTTCATATGGTTATCTATATAGATATGTCAATGAAGTTCTTACTGCGGCTTAAGTGCGATGTTCCTTTGACTTGCGGTGTTCAAGTCATCTTGGTCATGGAGACTTATACTTTAACATCTTAAGCAAGCATCTCCAAGAAGGTGTGGACCCAGGATGATTGGGTATAAGCCGAAGTGCCCGAAGATGTTTGAACAGCCTACAAAGGATTCACCACTCCTTACGAGGAGATGTATACCCAGGCCTATCATCGGATTGTTACTCAAAACCTCTGGCCAGAGTATATCATGTTAAGAGTGAAAGTCTCTTAAATACATGAGAGTAATTAGAAATCCAAAGGAAGAGAAAGAAACTACTTGGGCTAGGTGTGACGTAGTCAGTCTAGTGGGGACTGACACAAACAGACCATGTCCTGAACCAAGTGGGTATAAGGTGGTGAAGGGAATGGGGCACGATTCATTAGAGCTGCTGAAGGGTTTCAGAATAATTTCTTCTGAGGTCAAACCGTTGATCTTTCGATTAATTGGGGGTCATGATGTACTACTAGGTGCCACTCATGATCGTTCTATAATTGGTTAATTATAGACGGCCAACATAAATTGAAAGCCTATTTAGTCACACGCACTACGAGTAATCCGAGGGATTTAAAATGAGTTGAAAATTGGATTTTCCGATCAAGAGAAATAAGTCAAATCTGAGTTAATCAGAGGCGCAATGGAAGCTAAAAATGGCTAATTCTTTTGAAGGCTTTTTGGGCGAATTAAATTAGTTTAATTCGCGTTGGTTCGGCTCGGTTTGGGCCGGCCAAAGAGGGTGCCAACCCTCCTTGGTTGGCCGGCCACCTAAAGGGAGAAAAACCAATTAATTTTGGTTTAATTAATAAAACAAATCTAG
Source organism: Boesenbergia rotunda (assembly GCA_024364735.1). Classification (NCBI taxonomy): domain Eukaryota; kingdom Viridiplantae; phylum Streptophyta; class Magnoliopsida; order Zingiberales; family Zingiberaceae; genus Boesenbergia; species Boesenbergia rotunda. Next base: position 264,837 of record JAGFNQ010002235.1, on the reverse strand, counting down.
CACGATTTGTTTTATAAATTATGGATAAATAAATTTGTATAATGAAATTTATATAAATAAATTTATAAAAATTTATTCTTTTTATGGAAGTTAAAATAATCCATGAATTGATTTATTTTAATTTTATAAAATCAATTATGAATTGATTTTTCCATAATAAGAAAAATTTATTCCATAATAAAAGGAGAGATTAATTAGTTTTATTATAAAGTTAGTTATAATAAAACTTGGTTTAAACAGAATAATTCATAAGAGAATTTATAAGATAAATTTCTTATGATAATTAATTAGTTTTATTATAAAGTTAGTTATAATAAAATTCATAAGAGAATTTATAGGATAAATTTCTTATGATAACTAATTAGTTTTATTATAAAGTTAGTTATAATAAAACTTGGTTTAAACGGAATAATTCATAAGAGAATTTATAGGATAAATTTCTTATGATAATTAATTAGTTTTATTATAAAGTTAGTTATAATAAAATTCATAAGAGAATTTATAGGATAAATTTCTTATGATAACTAATTAGTTTTATTATAAAGTTAGTTATAATAAAACTTGGTTTAAACGGAATAATTCATAAGAGAATTTATAGGATAAATTTTTTATGATAACTAATTCCGTTAATTCCGTTAATTCGGTTAAGAGGAGACTTGGCAAGGGAGAAGCAACTATATAAGGAACCATAGGCAAGCCTTGGATTCAAAAGATTTTGATAATCGAAATAGAGCTCTCCCTCTCTCTCTTCTTTTCTCTCCTCCTTCCCCCTCCCTTCCATTAGGGCCGGCGGCCACCCTAGCTCCATTGGGCCGGCGCCCAACCTACACCAAGGCAAGGTGTTGCCGTGAGCTTCAAGGAGAAGAAGAAACCAACCAAGAAGAAGAAGAAGCGGATCACATCTCCCTCTCTCTCGAAATTCGATTCCGTTACTTCGTTGGTTAGTTTCCTTTTCTTCTCTTGATCTTCTTTGTTGTGCCTATAGAGAATCTAGTAGTTCTCGTCGGCACAAAACTCGTGACTTTGCGAAGTCATCCCGAAGAGAACTCGGCGTGGGCGCGAATAGAGGCGAAGCTTCCAAGGGACGCTACGGTTGGATCTCGTCCCTTACTTCAAGTTACGCGAGGTACTTGGTAAATTAGTTTACTATTCCGCAAAGTTTTATTTTATGATTATGTCAACACACCATAAGATTGCATGCTAGATACGAAGTTAAAATAATTTAGGAAATTATTTTATGCAAATTCTTCCGCTGCACGTAAAAATTTAAAATTTTACGAACTCGTATCCTTGTCGACATGCACCCGGTCCCAACACAAAACACATGTTCTACAAGACTTAACCCGACGATCTCTTCCACGGTTCCACCGCCACTGAACATCAATGCAAGTCCCGCTCGCCTCCCTAGCTTATGCTTTTTCTTTACCTTTGTCTGCAATAGAAGGAAATGCAACTAATAAGCGAATTGCTTAGTAAGTAAATCCTAACTCACAAATCCATGCGATCAATGATAAACTTGCTCTTTTCAAATAATGCTTGCTTCAAAACACATGCACTTTGAAATACTTACACATGGAAACTTTCATATACTTATCATGCTCAATCATGCTTAAAAACATTTACTAGCACTAAAACATTGGCAAATCTAACATGCTCATAATTTCTTTTGAGACTTGCTACTTATGCATTTCCATACATTAAACCACTAACTTCCTTGCTCTTGCTCTTTAACATGCTTGTAACATAACAATGTCAACATACATAGCAAAACATATGCTTAAACTGAAAACACATACATATACTCATATACTTCAAAATAATAATCAACTTTCTCAGGCCTTGACACTGTACCTGGTATCAGTGTACCAATGCGCGCATCCCTAATAGGTTTCGGGGTAGCTAGCCACCGCACCCTATTAGAGCTTCTTTCTTACTTTCTGTGGGCCTCTCATTTGCCCGGTATATGTCACTTTACAAAAGTAAAATACTTTCTTACTCATAATGCTTGTATTTATCAAGCTAACTTTCTTTTTCATAAATCTTGCACTATAAACCTTTACCTTTTCTTACTTGGAACATTCATCGAGCACCTTGCGTGCCCTTAATCCCAAAACTCATTTTTGGGACTTTCTTACTCATAATGCTTGTATTTATCAAGCTAACTTTCTTTTTCATAAATCTTGCACTATAAACATTTACCTTTTCTTACTTGGAACTTTCATCGAGCACCTTGCGTGCCCTTAACCCCAAAACTCCTTTTTGGGACTTTTCAAGAACTTACACTTGTCATACTTAGGTCACATACATAAAAACTTACTCCAATTCATATTCTATGATAAAACATGTATTCTTTAGAAACTTAAAACGCACAAATAAGAAAACCATAATCTTAAAGCATGCATTTAGATCACAAACATGGTTCTACAACGAGAAATACATGGCGAAACTACTTCTATTGCAGGTGAGTGATCTACTTACCCATTTCTTGAAGAAAACTCACTATGTATCTCGAAATTTCTAGTGTAAGGCTCTTTTTCTCTTCCTTTGCAAGAAAACTTCACCCTTGGCCCTAGGGAAGAAGCCCTAGGTTTTCTACTTCAAGAGGAAGAAGAAGGAAGAAGAAAACTCCCCCCTTTCTCCCTATTTTCGCAGCTTCCTCCCTTGGCTCGCGCGGCCTCCTCCAAGCCCTAATGGGGTCTCAACTCAACTTAAGTGGATGATTAGATACCTCTTCATGAAATGGGCTAAATCAACTATAATATTATTTTGTTTCATCCTATTTTGTTCTTGATACCCTAGCCCAGCTGGTTCCTTGGACTCGCTTAAGTCACTGCTTTCCTTGTGGTCGCGGGATCGATCCCCACTCGACCCCTTTAATTTTTTTTCTTCTTATTTTAATCCGAAAAAATGCTATAATATTCCGAAAAATGCTAGAAAAATTTCTAAAAATCCCTAATAATACCAGGAAATTATTGGGTGTTACACAAACATTGAATTCTTACCTTTTTCATCATTAATCAAAATTGATAAAATTAACATTTTCATTAATTAGTCATAATTTTTTTATTATTTTATTATTATTTTACCTCGAAATTCATGCAAACTTTTTTTGGCTAGTTTTTTTTTCGGCACTACTAATCCAAGACTAAGTCTTGGTACATTTTTGTTATTTATCTTGTATACGAGATTAAACTAAATGACCAACCAAGAATGGAACAGTGCCTGTCCACCACTTTTCTCTGGTGAAAATTTTAACTCCTGGAGAAGTCTAATGGAATCCCACCTGAAGGTCAATCTGGAACTTTGGTTGATAATCCAAACGGGGTTCACATTCCCCACAGAAGAAGGAACATCGATCACTTGGGATAAATTGGATGAACCAACTCTGAGGAAGATTGAGACTGATGTCAGGGCAACAGTAATCTTACAATGCGGCCTGACCAAAGAAGAACTGAAGCGGGTCGGATCCTTCAACTGTGCCAAAGAGATGTGGGAAAAACTGATTAATCTACACGAAGATAGCTCCGATGTTGAGATCTTAGAAGCTCAAGAACAAGTAGCTGAGATTGACTCGACACCCGACATCGAAATCGAACCAGAGTCAAACGATGAGTTTTCTGAGACAAAATCGGTAACTAATTTTGAATCGTTTTCTGAATTAAGGTTAAATAATCAAGCTGATATTGCAATGGTCGAGGAAGGTATAGTCTTTATTGCAGGGAAAACTCCAAGAGAACTGCAAAAGAGGCCTCAACCAATACTTGAGTCCAACTCAGACTCAGAATCTGACGAAGAAGACAATGGAGGAGATCGAACCAAACTGATCCGATCAGCTCGTGATCACTACAAGATGCTAAAGACACAAAAAGGAAAGACGACAAGTATCAAGGGGGAGATTCCCAACCGGGAATCAAAAGGTAAATTTACAATATTTAAAAATCTAATATTTACCTCAAAGAACGTAATTAATTTATATAAATTAGTTAAGGCTAATATGTTAGAAAACTTAATTCCCAACCTTGCTGACGTTAAAAAACCCGAGTATTATTTCAATTATGATGTGACTTAGAAAATTTTTCCTTGTTTGCTTGTTTATTTTCCTTTGCAATCTTAATTTTTCTTCTTCTTAGATTTAGGATTGGTTAGATTAAGGACCTGATTAAATTGAAACTTGAACAACCTAGTATTAGGACAAGGTTTGATGATAGTACGTTAGGGAAGCCTGACTAAGGAGTCAAGTAGGGTAAGGAGTACCCTATTTGGTCTTTTTAATCCGGTGGAACTAGCCGAAGCTACCTCTCCGAATCCTAAACTATTTAGACCAAAGTTTCTCAGAAAATAATTTGAAAATGATCTTTCTTTAAAAGGCTTTGTCTAGGAAAGGGTTGTTGATCCAATAAGGCTACGGCCAAAGAAGGCCTCTGTGCCTCGCCAAGACCTGGAAGCCAATTATCGAAACTTACTTTCAAATTGTCGTTTGTTAAACTTGAATCTAACACAAGCCTCAATCAAATCATAGCCTTTAATTTAAATTCAAAGATAAAATTTAAAGCATCTTACAAAATAGATAAGAATACCTTGTTTTGTCACTTAGAAATGGGTGAGATGCTCAGGACCTAAAAGTTTAGTCCAACCCATTCAACCGTACAAATCAAATTCAACTTAATTATTCTCAATTAATTATTATCAAATTCAACTTAATTATTCTCAATTAATTATTATCAAATTCAACTTAATTATTTTCAATTAATTATTCTCAAATTAACTTAATTATTTTCAAAATTCAACTTAACAATTTTTAAAATTCAAAGTTAAAATTCTAATTAATTTCAAAATCCTCAAAACTTTTAAACTAAGGTTTAATGTTTCAAAATTAACCATTTTTTTAAAATTAAATATTTGTCTCACACAACCCATAAGGTTAACATGTTTGACCACGTAGAACTGGGTGAGACATCTAGGACCTAAAAGCATGATTCACTATCCTTTTAAATAAAAAAGTTTGTAAAAGTTATTCAAACTTACCTCTAATTTTTTTGCACTATACCCTACTTTTTCATTCCTAACATTTTTTTAATTTCATGTCAAATATCACAATAAATAGAGTCTAGGGCTTGTTCTGATTTAGTCATTAACTTGGTCAAAATAGTCAACCCTAATCCACATAGTCAAACCTGGTCAACACTGATATCCCTTAAGAAACTTAGATAAAAGTCAGACTGTGTCGGATACAGGGGGAGTTCTTCTTAATCTTTTTTGAAAAATTCAGATTTTTTCAAAAACCTTATGCTCTAAAACTTATTATCATCTCAAAATAAGGTTTTCAAAAGTTGACTCAAAACCCCTCGTATATTACTATCTCTTTGAAAAATTAACATCATGATTTTCGAAAACTGTGCTATCATTCCAAGTTGTGTTTTCAAAAATTTATCTCCTTGAAAGTTATCATACTCAGAAGGTTACTCAAAATTATTCTTTTAATTTTAATAAACCCTAAAGACACAGAGGAAGGTCCACTTCATGATCTACAAGGACTCCTAGGATGTGTCAAATTTAGGGGGAGTTTGAGTCAAAAGAAGAATTTCTGAAATGTTTTTTTGGTAATTATTTGTTTTGAAGTTATTAGATAATTCTTATCAAACCCTAAAACTCAGTGGAAGATCGCTTGTAGTCAACAAGCTTCCTAGGACTCGGTCAAGCTTAGGGGGAGATTAAAAGAATAATTGAACATTTTTTTTAAAATTATATGTTTTCATGCACTGCAAGTTTAAAATCCTTTTGAAAACTTAAATAATTTTTGTTCCAAAATACTATTATTTTATTTTTCAAAATTCTTGTGACTTATGAAGTTACTTTTATAATATTTACTTGGATTGAAAAATTTCTAGGACACTTAGGAAAATGTCCTTGTAGTTAACAAGGTTTTCTAGGATTGTGTCAGACTGGAAAAGAAACCAAGTCAAATATTATGTTTTCAAAATAAAATTAATTTAAAAAAAATGCATGTTATGTTCAAAAGTACTTATATTGTCAAAAATGCATAATATCATTCAAAAGTACTTCTATTTTTCAAAATATAATATTTTCAAAAAGTACTAATACTTTTCTAAGGCAATAGTATTCTAGGTACGTGAATTTTCTAAAGATTTGCCTATAAATAAAAAAAAATTCAAAATTGCACAATACCTTTCAAAGTGGAGTTTTGTTGGTGCAATTTAAGCTTTTGCTATGCTTTCAAGAATTATACTAAGTATTTTTATGTTTTCAAAACTCATAAGCTCTGCTACACAAACTTTTTCTTAAAACTTATTTTAAAATATATTTCTTTATTGATATATATAGCCAAGGGGGAGAGCAAGAAAGAAAGAAAGGAATTTTTTTTATCTCCTTTACGAAAAGCAAAAATTTCTAAGTGTTTTAAATTTGTTAAGTGCATGTTTTCCTAAGTAAAATTTTTCTTAGTAAACAAAATTTGTCTGAGCAAAACCTCTGAAAATTTTTAGGCAAATGTTTCTAATTTTTCTTAGTAAACAAATCTTTGTTTTGGCAAAAACTTGTCCATTTAAAGATTTTATTAAATAGTTTTAAATGTACAAAATATGTTCCAAAGAAATTTTCTATGTGTGCAAAAGTTGAAATTTTTTTAAAAAAAAGTTGTTTCCAAAATGTTGGCTAAAGTAAGCTACAGTTATGTTTTTTCTTGAAAATTATGTTTTTAAAGTTTTTTAAAGAATATCCTAAAATATAAGGAGAAGAGTTGTCACGTTTTAATTAAAGTTTTTCTTGACAACTATGTTTTTGGGAAATTGTTAAATCCATGACTTGAATTTAGTTTAGTAAAACTCCCTATTAGAAACCTTGTTCGCCCATGTATATTTTTGATATATGTCAAAGGGGGAGGAAAGGTCAAAGTTAAGTGTTTTAAGTGTTTTATAACACAAGTATTCAGGATTTTAGGGGGAGTACGAGAAATAAAGAATTTTTTTTCAACTCTATTTATTCTATTCATAAACAGTTATACTTCATTGTTTATCTTATGTTCTTAACTGTTACAAGTTTTTAACTTAACTTTGAATTCTGTTGCCATAAATCAAAAAGGGGGAGATTGTTGGTGCAGGAAGCACCATATCGAACCTTGTTTTGATATTGGCAAAGGATTCAAAGTTAAGTTTATTTGTGATCTAACAATATTCACTGAGTGTGCAGGAAAAGTCCTAGCGAAGGGCTGCTAAGCACCTGGCGAAGGACTGCCAGGAACAAAGTCCTAGCGAAGGGCTGCTAGGCACCTGGCGAAGGAATGCCAGGATATAGAGTCCTAGCGAAGGACTGCTAGGCACCTGGCGAAGGAATGCCAGGATACAAAGCCCTAGCGAAGGACTACTAGGCACCTGGTGAAGGAATGCCAGGATACAAAGACCTAGCGAAGGACTGCTAGGCACCTGGCGAAGGAATGCCAGGATACAAAGACCTAGCGAAGGACAGCTAGGCACCAGGCGAAGGACAGCTTGGTACTGAAGACCTGGCGAAGGACAGCTAGGCACCTGGTGAAGGACTGCTGGGCAAAAGTCCAACCGGAGCAGCCGGTTGGCATCAGGTACATTCTCCTGAGAGGAGTAGGTGAGGACGCGTTCCCCATCGAGGGAACAGTAGGCGTCGGTTCGACCTAGGGTTCCATTCTGGAGGCCCAAAGTCAGAACCAAGACAGCTAAGGCTGTATAAACTAATATCTTATTGCTTTATATTGTTTTGGACTAACCCTGGATGCAGGACCGAAGGAACGAGTGTCTGCAGCTCAGAGAGCCTCAAAGGAGTGAGGCAGCAGCTGACCAGGGCACCCGGAGTGTCCCGGGCGCCCCCAAGGTGAACACAAAACACAAGAAGCAATGGCAGGCTTCGACAACTCATGGGTGGGATGCCCCCGTGCTCCCGGGCGCCCCCAGTGCAAGCCAACGAAGCAGAAGCCAACGGATAAGAGTTGACCCGGTCAACCCGAGTGCCCCCAGCGTCCCGGGCGCCCCCGTCAAGATCTGATCCCGAGTTTGAAGGGATCAGAGCTGACCGAGTGTAACTCGGATCGGTCGACACGTGGGGGTGCACCTCCGACGTCCTGACGGGCCCAAACTATATGTCACGAATGTGGGCCTCAAATTTAAATGTGAATGATGAAAGCTGGAAACCCTTTTACAATCAAAAGTATGAAAATGTAATATAGGGGCCACAGGTCGTATTTTTCTCGGGGCTAGTTGACGTTGTTTGATTCGCGCTTGTATTTTAGTTGTCGTTTGTGTTTTGGGTTTCAAATAAGTAATTGGGTTTTGGATTGCAAACATGAATTGAAACGGCAATGAAAAGGAAGGAACTTAGCTAGTAAGCTAAACAAGTTATGACAATCAGTAACTTGACCAATAGACCACTTAATCCACTAAAACGAGTAATCAATTTGGGAAAATGAATCTGATTTCAAATTGCAAAACAATTGTTGAACACAAAACAACACAGCAAGAATTTTTCAGCAGCAACCTAGCTTGAAACCAGTATTAACTACGAACTTAAAGAGCATCACATGCATACATGAATAATAAAATTCAAGAACAATCCGAATGCAACCCTAACTGATTCCAAGCAACATAGCATACTAAAAATTACTCTTAACTTGGCTCCCAACAGTACCGAAGCTTCTTTTGATACAAAATACAGGAATTTCAATGAACTTGATACAAGGAAAGAACACTCAAGTGCCAATAGCTGGAGAATACGAATTCAGAGCTTCACTAAGTCAACTTCAGAATTTAAATTTGCTGATATTCAGAAATTAATTGCTAGCAGAAATGGCACAGCTACTTGCATGATTGAAAAACAAATTCAACAAAACTGATACGCATGGGGAGCACCAGGAATTCTGAAACGCAGCAACTTAGCTGAATGGAAGTCAGAAATGCAACTGAAAGCTAAACAAATTCAGATCGAATGCATTAACTATCAACTACAGGAATTGATCCAGTAAAACTAGATTCAGAAACTATAAAAACACATGCAGGAATAGGACTGAACTGATACGCACAGAAAAACAAACACAAGGCTGATACTTGCAGCTCCCACTTGATACACAAGCTGGAGTTGCAAAAATTAACAGATTTCATACATGATCAGACTTCAGAAATGCAACTGCATACGAAAAACACTTGGATCACTAAATTCACACTCTAAATGTGATCTCTAAATGCAGGAATTGAACTAAACATGAATTGAATGGGAATTAAACTAATGAGGTTCAGCAACTAAGCTAAATTGCAGAACAAAAAAAAACTGATACGCAGTTGAAATTTGCAGGGCAGGGGCTGATATGCAACAACTGGAAATGGCACGCAAGGAATTTAACTAAAATTAACTGCAAATAAACACAACTATCCACTAGATAAGTTCCTTAACTACTCAACTTGAAGATTGAAGCTAAATTACAGCTAAACAATTAAGAAAACGAGATTAACCAAATCTGAAACCAATTCAGAGACGAAACATGTGCAGAACTGAAAATTAACAGCTAAAACAATGAAATTAAACTATCTAAGCTACTCCTCAACCATTCTTCAACTCAAGAGCTCCTTGGTCATCAATCAAGGGAGAACCTCGGACCCGCAAGCTCAACAAATCAGTGAAGATACGTCTCTGCTACCGAACCGGATCAATTCTTGCTCAAACTGAAATTTAGCTCCGAATTCTTCAAACTCGCTGTGGTGGCTTGCGATTTGGATTTGGAAGTGACCGAGACCTTCCAGGGAACCCCTCTGGTCAGCTCGGATGCAATGGAAGTGGATCACAGCTGAGCTCGCTGAAATCAGACAGCAAACTGCCGAGACCTCGCGCAACTTTGCTATTGAGCAAAAATCAACTTTGATACCTCACTGAGATTCTCTTCACTAACCTAACCCTTGCTTTGATGATGAATTGAGGGGTCGCGCCTCTTAGATGAAGAAACTAGCTAAGAATTTGATGAACAACCGAAGAAGATGAAGAACTGCGGCGGAGACGCGACAAAGGAGAAGGCTGCGGCGATTTCTGATTAAATAGTTATCAACGGACGGTTGTGATTGATTGGAAAAGATCCAACGGCTGATCTTGCTCTGATTGGAGCCAAACTTTTATGATGATGTTCTGGGGTCAGGATCTACCTCGTGGTAGCTCGGATCCTCCAGATGTGCAACGGATGGTCCAGATCAACTCTATCTGTGAATGGACGCTCTAGAGCCCTCCTTGCTTGATCCAACGGTTGATTTAGCTCTGATTGGGATGAAACCTTCAGATCTTGATCATAGAGCTTGATCAACCCTAACCCTAGCTCGGATTTCTTCAGATCGTCCCGGATGGCTCAAATCTAGCCGCTCTTGAATCGGACGGCCCGGATTAATCGTAGGCTTGATAATTCGATCCGGTTCACATCCGACTCAGGTTTGACCCAGTATGTCCTAGGTCCAGGATCCTTTCATGCCTATAAAAATATATCAGAAAATTAGTGGCCAAATAATCCAAAAAATTTGTAAATTTGCAATTAAGTCCAAAATAAGATAAAGTTCCAAAACCTAGGGTAAAATCATAATTAAGCAATAAAAACATAGGTCAAACATGGATTTAAGCAATTAATATGATCAATAAAATGGTGCTTATCAACTCCCCCACACTTAACCTTGAGCGTGTCGCGAAAACACTAAATAAGTATCCCCTAGATTTTCTTAAGCATAATTAGAAGCAAATGAAAAGAAATTACCTAAGGTTGTCAATTCTCAAAAATCTAAGCTCTATGGATTACTATCTTGTCCTTAAATCAACAACTTAGCCTTTTCATCCATCATGAGTCATTGAGATGAATTTAAATCACTAGCCTTTCAAGGAAAATTTTGGTGGCTCTCTCCTTAAGTTCTAAGTTGATGATGGAAGTGGAGCTCACTCTCACACACATGTTTCTTGCACTACCATAGGCTTGCTTATTATCTAATCTCCACCATTAATCATAAATAGGATCAACAACTATAAAAACAAATGAAAACATGGAAAATGGCAAGAAATGGAATAAAAGTCAAGAAAAATGAAAAACTAGATAAAGTGGAAGACTTGAGTGCTTGGGGATATTTTTGATGCTCTTTGCCCTCTTATCAGTCCCCTAGTGAATTCCAAAGTCTGATGGAGTCCAATTTGAATAATTCTTTTGATTTGGATGAAGAAACCTCCATTTGACTTCATTGTGCCACTTCCTTCAATTGCGTGCCATTTTGATCCTTCTCTTTTCTCCTCATCAAATCTTCTTCTTTTTCTTTCTCTCTAGTAAAACTCAGAATATATTGGAGCAAGGCTTAAATCCGGATGAGAGAAACTTCAATGATTTAATAGCGACAAGTCTTCATTTGTGTGCCACTTTTGCTTTTGCTCTCTTTTTTTTTCCTTCAACTGTTGCTCTTTTCTTTTCTTCTGCTCTTAATTCTTCTACTGGAGCTTTGCAGATCAGATTTAAATCAGAAAAACGTGAGAGATTAAGTAACAATTAGAAAATTAGATGCTCCACATTTAACCTCACAAACAACTCTTGCAACCCTTCTTTGATACTCTCTACCTTCAAGTTGGCACACTACTTATTTGTTCTCTCTTTTTTTTTCTTTTTCTCTCAGATTCCGGCTTCTCAGATTTGGCTCAGCTTCAATTTAGACTTAACTGCAGTGTGTTCAGATTTTGACTTCCAACTTTGAGCCAAGCCAATTTCGGTCTCAAGTTGATATCACACTTGTGTAAAACTGCTTGCATGAAATTTTCTACACTTAAACCAGATTTGTTCCAGCTGCAATTCAGCATCCTTGCTCTTCAAATATCTAATGGATGGTAAAGGTGGCTCTCTGATTTCTTCACAGTAGAGTTTACTGATCAGCAATTGCATTCATATTTTTTTCTTCTGTTTTGGATAGCATGGGTTGCAATCACTACTTTGGATGCATTGCCAACTTTGTTACCTTGATTCATACCCTCGCATTTGTTTCATTCCAAACAGTCCAGCTCAGTTCAGTCTCTACACAATCTGTTTTTCCTTGTTTGGCACATACATTTCTGCATTTGTTGCTTCAATTTCAGTCAATTTGTTTCTGAAATTTCAACTCCATCTCTATTTGATACCTTGGAACCGAATTCTGCATTTTTTTCTGTTCTGATAAACTCTCCAAATCATTCTGCAAGTTCGGTTTGAAGGCAACAAGGCATTGATGATTTAGAAAGCAAGAATTCAATTAGAAATTGGTAAAACTGCCTTACTAGCTTCTTCACTGAAAATTCTGTCTTGATTTACAAGTCCTAGCAGCCACTTCCTTCCAATTCTGATCAGTTTTTTTTTAATATCTTCTCAGCAGCTCTAAATTCTCCTGCTTCTCAGTCTCTTCACTGCCCAGATTTTCCTTCCTTCCTCTGATTTGGCACAATGTCTCCCATGTTTCAGATTTTCTGCATTTCCTTCTCTGATTTCAGCAGCTACTCGGCTGCTACAATTTCATCAGCTCTTCATTCAGATGGTCTTCAGCATGGAGATCAGATTCCAACACTCGGCAGCTTCTGTGGTCAGCTCTACATTCTTAACTCCATCCAAATTCAGTTTTCACTTGATACTAATCTGTGCCAAGTCTAAACCACAGTCTAGTCCTTTCAATCTGAGTTTTTCTTGTTCTGTCCCTGTAATGGAGATTCAACAACAGCTCTCAATAGATTCTTAAGCAATTTTGCAGCTTCACATGCTAAGGTATTCGATTAAGCTTAAGACTTAGAATGGTTGCTTCCAATGCGTGCCAACTTGTCTTAGCTCTGCTTCTAAAATTTTTCTTTTTCTGTTTGCTCTCCATTTCAGCTTCATGGCAGATTCATTGCAAAAACTTTGATTTCTCCAAATGAATACATCACATGGTAATGGAGAGTTGAATGCTTCACTAGGAAGTGATACATTGCCATATTTTTTTTCTTTGATTTCATTGCACTGATTTTTCTTTGGCACCAATTTTTCCTCACTGCTTAGGCACTATTTAATTGCTTCCATCCTTAAACACTTCTTCCCATTTGATCTTGATATCAATCCAACTTAGCACAAAATTTTTTTTTTTCTTCGACATGAATTGCCTCTTTGATACCAAATCTCTTCAAACCACTAGTCACTCCCCCACACTTAAATCTTTGTCCGTCTCGGGCAAAATAACATTAAGAAACATATCAAACAACAAGTCCAAAGAAAAGTAAGGGTAAGAGTAAGAAATAGGTAAAGAAAAAAAATGGAATGAACATGATTTTTGCCAAAATTGGTATGAAAAGGTAAACAAATGGATTAGCCTCTATAGATGTGATCCAATCATTGAAATATGGTTTTGAGAGAACCTAGGCAAGTTCTAGAGCACAATAACATGTATGTGTCACAAAATAAGGCTAATCTCACTAGGTAAAAATAATCCATCTCAAATCCTCAATTAAGAATCTAAAACAAAATCGTACTCAAGCATCCAAGATTTCATCCATTAGCTCAAATCCTAAGTTTTAATAACCAAATTTAATTTATTTTCAAAAGACTCTAAAATGACAATGAGATAACCTAGAGGGATACATTTATTTCCACTCATGCAAGAGAAAGTGACAAAAGAAATAACATGCATTTATTTACAAGGACTCAGTTCAAAGGAAAATTCTAATTCTAGGAAGCATAAAAATGAAAAATGAAATAAAAGAAAATACGAAAAGAAACAAACTCCGCTTATTCTGGTGGACGAAGTCTATCAAGCAGTAGCCTCCATCTTAGTAGTGGAGGAGTCTGGGTGGCTGGGAGATTTGGAACTCCCCCACACTTGAACTTCACAAAAAATTTCTCTGGTGGCCTAAGGCGATTCAGGTTCAAGAGCCATTCAAGGGGTGGAGTGCTTTTAATTAAAGTAAGATCATCTCCTCCTTCTTGATGCCCTTCAGAAGTCCTTCCAGGAGGCTGGAGTCTGTTCAGTTGGAGCACCCACTCCTGAAGTCTTCTGGACCCTGCAAAAACATGTAATACCTCTCTCAAGTGTACAGGGTCAGAAAGAAATAAAATAATATCAGTCTCTGCATGTAATGAATCCAAAACAGCATCATATTCAATTAAATCAATTCTTGGTGCCTCAATGAAATTTTCAAAATTATTTCCTACCAAATTTGCATCCAAAAACTCATCACAAATAAAGAAATCAAGTTCTGGCTCATCAATAGAAATTTCACAATTATTTTCAATCAAGGGTGTATCAAGCAATGTGTCAGAGTCAATGAAATCAATCTCAGATACCTCCAAAAGTTTCTCACATTCAACCTCAGCATAAGATATAACAAGAGATTCATCAAAATAAATAACATCCATTTCAGGCACTTCTAAAAAATTTTCTCTATCCATATCCACAAAAGATGTATTAAGTGATTCATCATAAAAAACTACATCAATTATGGGTGCCTCTAAAATTATTTCGCAATCCATATTTACAAGGGATGTGTCAAGTAATGCATGATGATCAATAAAATCAATGTGTGGTACCTCTATTGGATTTTCACAAACAATTTCTACACAAGGTATATCAATAAACTCATCAGAATCAATAACATCAGCACTAGGTACCTCACTGCAGTTTTCTGAACAAAGAGGAGAAATACTTACCTGAGCGTGCTGGAGAATACCTGGAGGTTCTACAAGGGTAGATGTATCCATGGCTTCCTCCTGGTCAAGTACATGCTCCTCTTCAGCCTCAGACTCTGGTGGACACTCAACTAAAGCAGGTGATCCTTGGGTGCTTGCTTCCACCATGCAAGTCCCTACACTTTCTGGTTCATCTTCTGAATCTTCTAATGTACCAGTCAACTGTGGTGGTCCCTGGGGCTTAGTGCAATCCCCTACACCTGTGGAATCATCTCCTATGCATTCTTCTTCTGCAATATCTACAATAACATTATCAGAAAAATTAGGACCATCAATAATGCTATCATCAGAAAATAAAAGTCTAGAATGGTCCTGTGGAGCTTCAGTTTCTTCTTCTTGAGCTGAGAAATTTTGCAATGGATTTTGAATAGGAATCTCCGGAGGGATGCATGCTGTAGGTGCCCAATATTTGATGATTACATCATCTTCTTCTTCTTCCAAAATTTTAAGATCACTTGAAGAAGGACTTGGCCAGGCACTAGGGTCACCTTGAACTTGCATTTGATTCATTTGACTAGCAATTTGTTCAACGCCTCTTTCTATGTCTTGAAGCCTTTGCTGTTGTTGATGATATTGTACAACTAGTTGATAAATCTCCTCCATTCTTTGTTGTTGTGCCTCATTCTCATTAAGATTCTCAAAGCCTCCTTGGTTAGCATAGCTCCATGATTGATTTTGAAAGGATGAATTAGTTGGCTGAAATGGTGGAGCTTGCTGATTTTGTTGAAAACATGGATTTTGGGGCTGATTAAAGGACTGATTAGAGGGCTGATATTCTTGAAAACTTTGCTGGGAGTTGTAGCCTTGAAAGTTCTGATTTTGGTGTGGAAAATTCTGTGGCAAGGGCTGAAAATTCTGATTTTGAAATCCTTGGTTGTAAGGCTGAAAATTTTGATTCAAGGGCTGTGTGGGCTGATAAAATGGCTGGTTTTGAGGCGGATCTTGCTGAAATGTTTGACACACTTGCTGCCCCTGTTGATAAGGCTGAAATTGTTATCGGAATGGCTGGAATTTAGGTTCGAATTGCTGAAATGTAGGCTGGAAATTTGGATTAGAAGGCTGAAATTGCTGAAACTCGGGCTGAAACTCTTGCTGAAAATTTGGTTGATTGGGCTGAAAATTTTGGAAAGGCTGCCCATTCTGAAAATTCTGGAAATTTGGTTGAATTGGCTGAAAATCCGGCTGAAATTGTTGGAATTGCTGTGGTTGCTGGAATTGTTGTAGTTGCTGAATTTGAGGCTGACAAAATTGATTTGGTTGCTCAAATTGGGGCTGATAGCTCTGAAATGGTGGCTGCCCGTTCTGAAAATACTGATTTGGTTGAAAATTTTGAAATGATGGTTGATCTTGTGGCTGAAAAAACTGATTTGGTTGCTGAAAATTTGCACAGGAATGTTGGAAATCTTGATTTGGTTGCTGATTTTGTTGGAATTGTTGACACGGCTGCTGGTAAGTAGATGGAAACATTCTGAACTGGCAGTCCTGTCGCAAAACAAACAAGAAAAAATAGCAGCAACCGTATACAGAAATAAAACACAATAAAACAGAACCCAATGATATGTCCAAAAGTATACAAGCATAAATCAAACAAATCAAGTAGTTGCTTCCCCGGCAACGGCGCCAAAAATTTGACAAGCCCAGATTATACTAAATTAAGTTGTCACGAAAGTGGGCTCATCAGATTTAAATATCAATGAAATGCTGGAAACCCTTTTACAATCAAAAGTATGAAAATGTAATATAGGGGCCACAGGTCGTATTTTTCTCGGGGCTAGTTGACGTTGTTTGATTCGCGCTTGTATTTTGGTTGTCGTTTGTGTTTTGGGTTTCAAATAAGTAATTGGGTTTTGGGTTGCAAACATGAATTGAAACGGTAATGAAAAGGAAGGAACTTAGCTAGTAAGCTAAACAAGTTATGACAATCAGTAACTTGACCAATAGACCACTTAATCCACTAAAACGACTAATCAATTTGGGAAAATGAATCTGATTTCAAATTGCAAAACAATTGTTGAACACAAAACAACACAGCAAGAATTTTTCAGCAGCAACCTAGCTTGAAACCAGTATTAACTACGAACTTAAAGAGCATCACATGCATACATGAATAATAAAATTCAAGAACAATCCGAATGCAACCCTAACTGATTCCAAGCAACATAGCATACTAAAAATTACTCTTAACATGGCTCCCAACAGTACCGAAGCTTCTTTTGATACAAAATACAGGAATTTCAATGAACTTGATACAAGGAAAGAACACTCAAGTGCCAATAGCTGGAGAATACGAATTCAGAGCTTCACTAAGTCAACTTCAGAATTTAAATTTGTTGATATTCAGAAATTAATTGCTAGCAGAAATGGCACAGCTACTTGCATGATTGAAAAATAAATTCAACAAAACTGATACGCATGGGGAGCACCAGGAATTCTGAAACGCAGCAACTCAGCTGAATGGAAGTCAGAAATGCAACTGAAAGCTAAACAAATTCAGATCGAATGCATTAACTATCAACTACAGGAATTGATCCAGTAAAACTAGATTCAGAAACTATAAAAACACATGCAGGAATAGGACTGAACTGATACGCACAGAAAAACAAACACAAGGCTGATACTTGCAGCTCCCACTTGATACACAAGCTGGAGTTGCAGAAATTAACAGATTTCATACATGATCAGACTTCAGAAATGTAACTGCATACGAAAAACACTTGGATCACTAAATTCACACTCTAAATGTGATCTCTAAATGCAGGAATTGAACTAAACATGAATTGAATGAGAATTAAACTAATGAGGTTCAGCAACTAAGCTAAATTGCAGAACAAAAAAAACTGATACGCAGTTGAAATTTGCAGGGCAGGGGCTGATATGCAACAACTAGAAATGGCACGCAAGGAATTTAACTAAAATTAACTGCAAATAAACACAACTATCCACTAGATAAGTTCCTTAACTACTCAACTTGAAGATTGAAGCTAAATTACAGCTAAACAATTAAGAAAACGAGATTAACCAAATCTGAAACCAATTCAGAAACGAAACATGTGCAGAACTGAAAATTAACAGCTAAAACAATGAAATTAAACTATCTAAGCTACTCCTCAAACATTCTTCAACTCAAGAGCTCCTTGGTTGTCAATCAAGGGAGAACCTCGGACTCGCAAGCTCTGCAAATCAGTGAAGATACGTCTCTGCTACTGAAACAGACCAAAACCTGCTCAAACTGAAATCAGCTTCCGAATTCTTCAATCTCACTGTTGTGGCTTGCGAAATGGATTTGGGAGTGACCGAGACCTTCCAGGGAACCCCTCTGGTCAGCTCGGATGCGGTGGAAATGGAATGCAGCTGAGTTCGTCGAAGTCGGATAGCAGACTGCCGAAACCTCGCGCAACCTTGCTATTGAGCAGAAATCGATTCTGAAACCTCGCTGAGATTCTCTTCACTAGCCTAGCCCTTGCTTTGATGATGGATTGAAGGATCGCGCCTCCTTTGATGAAGAAACAAGCTAAGAAATGGAAGAACAGCTGAAGAAGAAGATGAAAACGGCGGAGACGCGACGAGGAGAAGGTAGGCTGTGTTTCTGATTAAATAGGAAATAATGGACGGCTCAGATTGTTTTGATGAAATCCAACGGTAGATCTTGATCTGATTTGAGCCAAACTTTTATGATGATGATCTGGGGTCAGGATCTGCCTTGTGGTAGCTCAGATCCTCCAGATATACAACGGATGGTTCAGATCAACTCTATCTGTGAATGGACGCTCTAGAGCCCTCCTTGCTTGATCCAACGGTTGATTTAGCTCTGATTGGGATGAAACCTTCAGATCTTGATCATAGAGCTTGATCAACCCTAACCCTAGCTCGGATTGCTTCAGATCATCCCGGATGGCTCAGATCTAGCCGCTCTTGAATCGGAAGGCCCGGATTAATCGTAGGCTTAATAATTCGATCCGGTTCACATCCGACTCAAGTTTGACCCAGTATGCCCTAGGTCCAGGATCCTTTCATGCCTACAAAAATATATCAGAAAATTAGTGGCCAAATAATCCAAAAATATGTAATTTTGCAATTAAATCCAAAATAAGAGAAAGTTCCAAAACCTAGGGTAAAATCATAATTAAGCAATAAAAACATGGGTCAAATATGGATTTTAGCAATTAAAATAATCAACAAAATGACACTTATCAGTACTCCCTCGTTAGCAAAGCCTATCGAGTCTACAACAAGAAGTCTAGACTAGTTGAAGAATCTTCTGCTGTTGTCTTTGAAGAAATTCCAAAAGTCAATGGTCAACCAGAAGATGAAGTCCAATTCGAACTTAGGAGACTAAGTTTGAATGAAAGTCCAAATGTTGTTGATGGTGATGAATCCGATGACGGTGAGCCTAGACAACCCATTGATCAGCCGGATCTTGAGGCTGAACTTGTGTCTAGTGACCCATTCTCGAAGCACCACCAACACCAAGACAAACTAGATTAGCCTCTAGTCATCCCCAAGACCAAATTGTTGGAGATATCCATCATGGGGTTAGAACTAGATCATTCTTTCGGAATGAGGCAAATGAAGTTGCTCTAATTTCTGAAATTAAACCTAGAAAAATTGATGAAGCATTAAATGATCCCGATTGAATCATTGCAATGCAAGATGAACTAGGTCAATTTGAAAGAAGTCAGGTTTGGGACTTAGTCCCTAGACCTAAGAAGACCACCATCATTGGAACCAAATGGGTCTTCAAGACAAATTGAACCATAAGGGAGAAATCATTAGAAACAAGGCACGATTAGTAGCCAAGAGTTACAGTCAAGTTGAAGGCCTTGATTATGATGAGACTTATGCTCCCGTGGCACGATTAGAGTCCATCCGATTGATGCTAGCATTTGCAGCACATCGTGGCTTCAAATTATACCAAATGGATGTCAAATCGGCCTTTCTAAATGGTTTGATTAGAGAAGAGATCTACGTCGAACAACCTCCGGGGTCTGAGAGTACCAAATTTCCAAACCATGTGTTCAAGCTCAAAAAGGTACTCTATGGCCTTAAACAAGCACCCCGGGCTTGGTATGAGCGGTTGTCGACATTCTTAATTGAGAAGGGCTTCGTTAGAGGCCAAATAGACCCTACACTATTTCTACGCAGAGATGGTGATAATATTTTTGTAGCCCAAGTATATGTCGATGACATAATTTGTGGCTCAAACAATAGGGGCTATTTAAATGAATTCATTGGACACATGGAGAGTGAGTTTGAAATGAGTTTAGTGGGAGAGTTGACTTTCTTCCTTGGACTTGAAATCAAGCAAACTCGTGAGGGTATCCATGTGCACCAATCAAAATACACACAAGAAATACTTCGAAAATTCAATATGAGTGATTCAAAAGAGGTAACCACTCCCATGGCCACAAATACAAGACTAGACAATGATGAGAGTGGTAAACCCGTTGATTTGACTCAATATCGAAGCATGATAGGTAATTTGCTATACCTCACAGCTAGTCGACCTGATATTCTTTTTATTGTGGGTATGTGCGCTAGGTACTAAGTTTGTGCCAAGGAATCTCACTTAATTGCTGTTAAGCGAATTTTGAGGTATCTCAAAGGCACAATTGGAGTCGGCCTATGGTACCCCCGTACCGAATCATTTGATTTGATTGGCTATACGGATTCCGACTACGCTGGATGTAAGTTGGACCGGAAAAGTACAAGTAGGGGTTGCCAATTCTTAGGTTAGTCCTTAGTAAGTTGGTCAAGTCGGAAGCAACATTGTGTTGCTCTCTCCACGACCGAGGCAGAATATATCGCCATGGGAGAGAGCATATCACAATTGTTGTGGATGATACATACTTTAGAGGACTATGGATTGAGTTATAAGGGTGTGCAAGTGTTATATGATAACATTAGCACAATTAACCTAACCAAGAATCTAGTCCATCATTCTAGGACCAAACACATTAAGGTGCGTCACCACTTCATTAGGGATCATGTAGCTAGGGGAGATATTGTACTCTCGCATGTAGAGTCCAAATCAAACCTAGCTGACATTTTCACTAAACCACTCCCCGAAAATGAATTTAGTTTCCTAAGACGGGAGTTGGGAATGTGTCGCGCTTCATGAATTTCAAAATGCTTTCAAACCCTTCATGATTATTTCAAAATTATGGGGAAATAATTAGGTAACTTTGGGGACATCTCACACAAACTATAAGATTTAACAAAACATTTTTATTTGCTAGATATAGGATGAGATGTTAGGATCAACTCAATTTCTCAAAATGTTAATGCATCCCTTGAGAAATTAAGTTGACGAGATAATAATCACTTTGGTGACCAAGTATGGGGAAAACCATTGCATAACATATGTGTATATGGCTCCATGATCATACTTGGACATTCCAATCAAGGAAACTTGATTAGAAACTTGAATTATGGAACAAAACTTGATTGAATTTGCTTGAATGATTGTTGATTGAGTTTGACTCCATTTGGATGGAGCAAAGTGATTGTTGAACCTATAAGGACTCTTGATCCTTGTTCAGGGATTAATTTTAGTCATGAGATCATGTCCAAGTTCGATAAACTTCATCAGATCTCATTGGAACAATTCCGAATATCTGAATCTGAAAGTTTCAGATCGAATCTGGGAGTTTCAGGAACCCTGATCGGTCACCCGACCGATCAGGGCTAGGGCTGATCGGTCTCCGGACCGATCTGGCTCCATCCTGTAACGACATGGTTGTTTGTACCTTAACTTTGATGCATCTGTCTTGCATCGTTTGATCTCTTTGGATGTTTTATGACTTATTTCTCCTGACTCTGATGCTTGTGTTATTCTACTTTAGTTGTCTATTGTTGATGCTATGAGTATTATCTACATATTTGATCCATAGCTATCTTCATACTTATGATGCCATGCTCATATGATACATATGCTTGTTTTGCGATTCCTATATCGTTTTGTCACATGTATTCATATGCTTATCAAAAATCAAATTGTTGTTTTGGGATACCCCTAGGGTTGAGGGGGAGTATAGTTTGAACTTAACAGCCCTTTTAGACCCCTTTTCGGTGTTCGACAAAGGGGGAGAGTGTTGGTTGGTTAAGTTTAGGATGATCATGTTGTAGGGGGAGGATCTGGATTCCCCTATGATTTTAAAGTTGAGCAATTGATTGAGAATCTCTAAACTTAAAATCGGATTGTCAAACAACAAAAAGGGGGAGATTGTTGATGCAGTCTGGCCCTGATTATTGTTTTGGTGTTGACATCGATTTTAGTTTAGATTGATTATGATTATGATGATTATGTTTAAGTCCTGGTCGGGGATCAGGCATGGTATGGAAAATCCTAGCTTGGAGGGCTAGGTGTGTGAAAAGTCCTAATTCGGAAGAGGTGGGTGAAAAGTCCTAGCTTGGAGGGCTAGGTGAAAAGTCCTAACTTGGAGGGTTAGGTGCAAATTTCCATCTTGGAGAATTAGGTGAAAAAGTCCTGGCTTGGCGGGTCAAGTCCTAGCTTAGAGGGCTAGGTTTGGAAAAGTCCTAATTCGGAAGGGTTGGGTGAAAAGTCCTAGCTTGGAGGGCTAGGTGAAAAGTCCTAACTTGGAGGGTTAGGTGCAAATTCCCAACTTGGAGAGTTAGGTGAAAAATCCTTAGCTTGGAGGGCTAAGGTGGATGAAAACTTAGCTTGGAGGGCTAGGTTTGAGTCCGTGGATCGGTCTGGTGACCGATCAGGGAATCTGGCACGCTGCTCCTTCATGGATCGGTCTGGTGACCGATCCAGCGATGACTGATCGGTCTGGTGACCGATCAGGGAGCACATAGTGAGGTTGGGAACCTACTGTGCTGCTCCTGATCGATCTGGTGACCGATCATGGAGTATGCGTTTCACCCACTGACTGGCTCCTGATCGGTCTGGTGACGGATCAGGGAGCGAATAGTGAGGTTGAGTTCCCCTGCTGAATTGCTCCTGATCGGTCTGGTGACCGATCAGGATCACTGTGCAGATCGTTCTGGAGAACGATCCAGCTTCGCGGGTTCCTCACTAAGATCGATCAGGACGGTGCCTGATCGGTCTGATCATGATCTGATCGGTCTGGTGACCGATCAGGAGACACTCTGATCGGTCAGGTGATCGATCAGGAGTTTTGAACTGCGAAACTCAGAAATCGCCCAAATTAGAGGTGGATCGGTCCGGTGATCAATCCACAACCTGGGATCGGTCTGGTGATCGGTCCAGGAGAATCTCAATGAAATCAAGATTTCTGATTGAGCGTTGGGGATCGATCAGGACGGAGCCTGATTGGTCTGGACCTAGCCTAATCGGTCTGGTGACCGATCAGGAGGCTCTCTGATCGGTCCGGTGACCGATCACTTTAATTCAAATTGCACTGTCAGACGCTCTGATCGCGTCTGACCATATCCGATTCGCTGCTGTTTGCCTCTGATATTTGATTTACTGTGTGATTTACTGCTATAACAGTCTGATTAAACTGCAGGTGACAGGGGAGGATTCAAACACTCAAGGAGAGTCAATGGAGAGCTTTCCTTGGAGCAGGTTTGTCCGTTTTTCCATCTCAGGTTGCAACGGTCGAGCTGCAGACTGGAGCTGAGACTGGAGCTTGGCTGAGAGAAGCTCAGGGAGTCCAGGGATAGCTCAGTGGTAGATGGCGTTGGCAGATGAGCAGCTAGGAGCTGCAGGGATGGTGTCATCTGATGCTTGGTGGAGAAACAAAAGGAGAAGAAGACTTCGGCTGAAGCAGAGAAGTGTTCGACAGTTTTCTGTGTTGAGCTTGCTGAAGTTCTTGCTGCGCTTTGTGTTTCTCCACAACTTGCTTGCTGTGTTTCTGAAGTCTTCATCACTTTGAGCAAGCAACTGCAATCGAGAAGCAACCAACTCTTACGTAAGTGCTGGGAGGAAAGAACAAGGAGCTTGGAGTCCAACAGTGAGAAGACACGAAGGAGGGAGTCCTTGCGTGAGATCGTCGCCGGGTGGAGCTCGGGATAAGCTCGCTGTGCTCTTGTCCTTGCTAGGTGCTGAGTAATAGTATTCTCTGTGTTTCATTAAGCTTAAATCTATATTCTTGTTTGAAACGCTGTGGAGAGGTTTCTCCACCGAGAAGGAGGTTGCGTTATATCCGGTGAACATCGGGGCTTGATCTGCCGATGATCAAGGGATCGCCCACCTTAAGGGCACGCCAAGGAGTAGGGGCAAGTTATCCCCGAACCTTGTAAACCCTCCGTGTTAGTGTTCTTGAGAGTTGTGTTTGTTTGCTTTCATTTCTGTTTTAGTTTTCCGCACTGCTTTGTTTTCCTTTGCTTCTTCCGCTATGCTATTGATAAGTTGAGTGCAGAAATTCTGTTAAGTACCAAAGGTCCAAGTGATTGGCTATATTCACCCCCCCTCTCTAGCCATCCGGTTTCCAATAGGAGGCAGGGCAGTCGACTGCCCTGGAGGCAATCGACTGCCAAAACCCACAGAAAGTTTGCGGTCTCGGACCAGTTGACTGGCCTTGGGGTAGTCGACTGGTGTACCCCTAAACTAGTCGCTGGCTAGCTGTTGGCCAGCAATTAATGTTGGGCCAGTCGACTGCCCTTGGGGCAGTTGACTGGTGCGGGGCTGGACAGACTGCGAGTCTGTCCTTTTCACCTATAAAAGGAGCACCTTTTTGCACGTATATGGTACGGTTCCGTAAAGTAACGAGGTGCTGCCCAACTGAAAAGTGTTCTTGCTTCCTCTCACTCAATTTACTTCATTCTGTAAAGAGGAAGATCGCCGTTGTAAAGGTTTCTCCACCTGAAGGAGATTTTCATAGTGAAAGTTGTGCTCGCGGCGTGGATCCTTGGATTAGTCACCCATCTGGGTGGATACCAAGTAAAATACTTTTGTTAGCATTGTTTCATTTTCCTTTATATATTATTTCTGCTGCGCTAACAATTCTGTAGAGATCGGAACGATCCGAAAAAGTGCATTCACCCCCCCCCCCCCCCCCCGCCTTAGACGATCCTTCAAAAGACACATGCTCACGTATCGAAGGTCAGATCATCTAGAGGTGATTGGTTATTCAGACTCCGATTTTGCTGGATGCTTAGATAGTAGGAGGTCCACTTCAGGCTATATCTTCATGCTTGATGGAGGGGCTATATCTTGGAAGAGCGTCAAGCAGACGCTAGTAGCTACTTCAACTATGGAGGCAGAATTGGTAGCATACTATGAAGCATCCAATCACGGGATTTGGCTGCGGAACTTCATCACAGCATTGCATATCGTTGATGGCATTGACAGACCACTGAGGTTCTGCTGTGATAATAAAGTTGTAGAACTTTATGCCAAGAACAACCGCAGTTCGTCGAAGTCCAAGCACATCGACATTAAGTTTCTAGCCGTTAAAGAGAGAGTTTAGAGTTGCCAGATTATGGTAGAACACATCTACACAGATTCTATGTTGGCCGATCCACTCACCAAAGGCTTGGTGCCCAAGGTGTTTCATGCGCATGTTGTGGATATGGGAGTTCTTCTTATGGAAGAAGAACTCATCTAGTGGGAGTCTGTATTTTTTTATTGCTCTATGTTAATAAAGACAAAGATTTTATTTTGATTATTGTACGTACTTCAGGTTTAAAATATTAATGGAGATTCATATGTTTGTTTGATACTCTGAATACGATATTATGATTTACTACAACTGTTTAGCATTTGGTGTTTGTAAATATGATACCGATTCTTTTTGGAATCATAAAGTTTGGATCATGATTTGTTGTTGCAGTTTAGCATAAGGTATTTGCAAATATGATCAGACTCTTTTGAGTCGCTTTGGACAAGTTGGAAATTGATATGTACTGATCACATTTCATGTAATTTCTACTCTATACATCCGCATCTTGATTTATGTCGTTAATGACATTGGTATTGTGATTACTATTGGGGCTTGTTACGATCATATACAGTAGCTATGACCTCTTTAGTCCTATACCAATGAAGTTAATGGACCAGATTGTTTATAGGGATATCTTGAACCCATAAAGTTTGATATCAACTAAAGTTTTGTTTGTATTTACCATACAACTCACATATAGCCCAAGTGGGAGATTGTTGGATATTATTATTATCCATATTAGGTGGGTTTATTTGTAAGTTACACATGTAAATACAATCTGAGCCCTTAAAGTGATTGAACTTATGTTTATTGGGTTTCGGATTATTGGATGCAGATTCAATGTATAGAACCCTTTAGACCAATCTGTTATTATCTATAGGCTGATAACAGATTGGATTTCTATATAAAGGGGAGGTCCCCAAGGGTTTAGGGATTATCTTGACCTAATTTCTTGTTCCCCGTTGGCAAGAAACTTTACGGCGCCGTCAACCCTAAGCCCTTTGGAAAATTCTCCTTCTTTCCGCTGCATTTTTCCTTCCACATGGATCAAGCCGAATATGCCATGACAAAGACAATGACTAATCAATCAGGTTCTTTGTATTTCGATTTATGCCTTTTATTTATGTTATGTTATGATTCGATGAAACAATAGATCCATGCTTATATACATTATATTTTCTCTTTGAGTTCTTATTTGGTTTTTTAGAATTTATGTGACTAGGAGAAAATACAATGTTCTATCAAAATTACTACAAAATAAAAATTAAAGGTAACTAATAAAAATTTTAAAAAACTTCTAAACCCCTAAAAGTCATGCTATACTATGAAAAAAAAAATCAATTTTAAAAAATAGATTTTAACCAACAGTAAATGTCTAACCAAATAAAAATATGTACTGAAAATAGTCATAAAAAAAAGCAAGTGACATTCATCTATATTCTTTGCTTATCTTTCTCAAGGTAGAGATTGTAAGAAGAGAGAAACATTGGACTAGATTGTAGCACAACGTTGATCGCAGAACTTGCTGCAGAACGACAGAGAATAACTCTGCTATACGTTGTTGAGAACTCCACCAAAGCATGACTACAATGTGTTCGGACGGAGAAAGGAAGTCGGGGAAATGAAGAAACAAAGAGTCACATACCTAAAAATTAATTATATATAGAGTGTAATTTTATGAGTGAAAAAAAAGATATATGCGTTATTTTTTGGGAAAATTTGAGAAAACTCCCCAACATCAAATTAGGCTTTGCATGCACTTCTCAATCAAAAATTTCTTTGCATGCACTCCCTGATGGGATTGACAAGACAGTTTTGTATGTTATTTTTATTATCAGTATAAAAGAGTAAAAATTCAGTATAAATCATAAAGATTTGAGTATAAATTGTTTAAAATTGAGTACTAATTTAAGAAATTTGAGTATTATTTGAAAAAAATTGAGTATACATTGTTTCAGTATATAATAAAAATTTCAGTATACATTATCTAAATTTAAGTATGAATTGATTTAGATTGAGTATTATTTGAGACTATTTGAGTATAAAATTTAGAAATTTGAGTATGTGAGGTTGCATCCACCACATCAAGATTTTCACATGAGGGGTCGCCGAAATTTTATACTGAAATTTCTTAAATTAGTACTTAATCTCAAACAATTTATACTCAAATCTTTATAATGTATACTAAATTTTTACTCTTTTATACTCACCACATCAAGATTTTCACATGAGAGGTCACTGAAACTTTGTACTTAAATTTCTTAAATTAGTACTAAATCTCAAACAATTTATACTCAAATATTTACAATGTATACTGAGTTTTCACTCTTTTATACTCAATGCATCAGGGAGTGAATACAAAGAATTTATCAAATGAGGAGTGCATACAAAGGCCAATTTAAAATTGGAGAGTTTTCTCCAATTAACCATTATTTTTTTATCAGTTACTTTACACTCGATTGGGCGGCGATTAATTTCGGTTTCAAAATAATCCGCTGATGGTATTAAGTTTTCTTTTCCTCTCAAAATTTTAATAAATTAAACAGTGGTTTTTTACTGGGGAAATTTTTTAATTAAAGAATGACCATTAGTTAGCAACCTAAATATATTTTGAAAAGTATTCAATTTCAGGAGTATTATATAATTAACACGAATATAAAAAAAGAGGGCGACTGCGACTCGCGACTCGCGACTCGCGACTCGGAAGGAAGATCATTTGAGGGCGGAGGCGGAAGGCTGCGAGCTCTGGTGGCTGGTCGTTAGGTTTTGGGAGAGGGAAGGCGAAAGATTGGACGATGCAACCTCCCTCGTTGCTTTCTCTTACTATCGATTCGGCGCTCCGCCACATCGCTCACATCACTGATCTCTCCTCCATCCCCGACCAAATCCTCTTCGAGCTCTTCTGGGTACCAATCTCTTTCTTGAGCGCCCTTAAAGTTTCTTGATAACCGAATGCTTTTGGTTCACAAGTTTATGTTTGAGGTGGGTCTGTTGCTTGATTCTGTCACCGGTTCGTTTTTATCGGAGGTTTTCAACCACTCCTTGGCTTGTATCCAACGAGGACTACACTGTTTTTGTCTTTCGAACTGTAATTTCTGAGAGGTCATAGATCATGTCTATCTGATTGCAATCAATTGAAGATCTTGATGTATTCAAGCGGTCACCAAAGAAAGATAGGGTTTAATTTGTTTATTCAGTTAGATTGTTGTCTAAGAATCGCCACTTTGGTACAGACATATAGATCAAATTAGTAAAAGAGTAAATACACGGTTCTAGTTCAAAAGATAATGAATTTCATGCCATCTTCCTCCTTTACTCACATTGACATCTTGTCTGGTGCTGCTTAAATCATTTTATAAGCTACAACTAATCTTATTGGTTATCTTGGCGCTAGCCTGTGTGTATGCTAAAAAAGATAACAAGTCAAATTGATGTTGAATTATTATTCAGAAATTCAGAATGCAAGAAAACGGATGTATTTGATTAAATGAGTAAACGGATTTATACATACTAACAAAGAAACTTCAAGTATGCACACTAGTACTGTTAAACAACTCTTCATATGTGCTTACAAACTAACTTGGTCAGCAACACTATGCTTGAATTATTCATGAGGTTAACAACTTTCTTCAAATTCAAGTGGTTATTAGCCTAACAGAACAGTATTTTAATTTTTAAGCTTGTTCATTTGTTATCTCAATTCCTTACTGAGCCGAGGTTTGAAGTACTTTACGATTCCAAAGGTTTGGTTGGTCTGTGGCACTTCCTGTATTGTAAGAGATTCACATTGAATATATTCCTGATATTAAGTCTGATTGAGTCACCTAAGTGTAAATGAATGGGCATCTCAATGTGTAGTTATGGCTTGCAAACCTTTGAATATGTCAACCTATTCCTTTAAGGCAAAACTATTTATCACATAGGCAATTTCTTTTTTTGCTTTTTTAAGCTTGCACACTTATCTGAGAAGGCCAAATTTATGTTTCCAGAAGACCCTGCAGGCAGGCAAACTGACAGAGAAGGTACTGAAGTTATTCATGGCGACTGGCAATGAACAAATTTTATCTTTTGTTCGGAGCCTTAATATCAGACCAATTCTTACCCCTGTCCTCCCTACAAGCAAGTATCGAGTACTTAACCTTCAACATAGATCTGAATTTTGCTCAACCATAACCATTTTACTTTAAAATTTATATGTGGCAGGATGCTCTGAAAAATTCTAGATTCATATGATGCTTTCCCTTTGCATCAGCAATTTCTCCGTGTGTGACTTGTACATATAAACTTAATGTCTTATGAGACAGCCTAACCTCACAACTTTTCCAGAGGAAATAATGGACAATCTTTCCTTCATTTTCAATTGATTGTTAGAGAAGATGGATAATAGCATGTTCTGCAAGTTCTCTCAGGTGTCTACTTGGCAATATCTAGAATTCGATCAAAAATTGTCTTCCAACAAGGAACATCAAAAATTGTCTTCCAACAAGGAACATCATTGACACACTTGTCAAAGCTGCTGCAACTCACTTTGCAATCAACGAATTTCATCCATATTATTATTATTTGCATTTCTTGTTCGAATTGTCTTTCACTAGTATTTCAAAGGTACTGTTGTCTGTGAATATTCTTCAGTGTGGTTCTTCCGGCTCGCTATCATGTCACTTACGATTGAGCGCCTTCATACATGATGCCCAAATTGTGCATGTCAAGTTTGACTATTTCCCAGAGGCAAATGCTGCAAAGCTTCCGTTGCTACAATGATTATGAAAGGTTATACTGCCTGCAATATTTCCTGGACTCTGACAGTCAAGCAAAGTTGCAAGGGCGGAGGATACTTGGTGTGACGAACTAAATTGGCAAATGCATTTGGGATTTTAGACAATAAGTGGGAGCTCATAGATGTAAGAGGCAATAAGGTAGACACCGGGTGTGATATCCATCTTGAGGGAATGAACAGATGAAGCTGCAGATGCAGTGTTTTACTGATGCTTGATTATGATGAATATAGATGTGTATAGCAACAAGAAAATAAAAGTGTGTTTATAGTATGAAGGCTTATGGATAGATACCTCACACACATTTGCATGATTAATGAAACTCACTTCTGACTGGTGTTCCCGCTAGATGTCTTCCATTGGATGAAATTATCATGATTTAATGATTATGCCGATGATTGATGTAGGTGAGGAAAAAACAGCATCAACACCACATTCTGCATCTCTGCTCAACTATATCAGAAGTCCTCCAATGGTTACTGTTACACCTTTGGCTTGTGCATAAGCGTCGTTGTCTCTTTTATCTTAGTTTTAGATTGTTTACAAGGCTATATCTATTCTTTTCTCTTTGGTGAGAACTAGGCCATGTCTATGCTCTAATAACCAATATCTATTTATCATGTACTGTGTAGACTGAAATTAGGATTTTGGTTGCTACCATCTCTTCTGTGTAATTTTTCTTCAATGTTTGGAATTTTTGAGGTGAAGACTTCCTATTCCTTCTCTCTCTTTGTTTTTTTTTTCAAAAGGATATTTATGTAATCTTGTGAGTACACTTGAAGCATAATTATGCTTTTGAACTTTCATGGACTTATTTTAATTTCCAATAGTATCCTATTAGAGGATAAGTGCTGCAAGTCTCATTGTATCTTTGGTCTATGTAGCTTGGAAAAGTACGTAGACAAGTTGATTAAGTTCTGAACTGTAATGAAATTTGAAAAAGATTCTATATCATTGCTTTATCTGAACTTAGGTCTGGAACTTGCTGCATAAACAAACTTAATGGCACAATTCTGCTGTTTAATGTTATGTTTACCTGAAAGAGTTGATGATGGATGAATTAAATAAACCTAGAGGCATGGGAAGAGAATGGAAAGGAAAAGAAATCCTTTCTTTTGCATGCTTGTTTACCATGATTGAAGAAGGTGGATACATGCGGTGTAATTTTATTAATGCAAAAGGGTACATGCGTCATTTTTTTGGTATATGGTGTAATTTTATGAATTAAAAAGGGTACATGCGTTATTTTTTTTGGTTTATGATGTAATTTTGTAAATGAAAAGGGGTATATGTGTTATTTTTTTATCCATCCTTTGTTTTCCGTCCGATTTTGAGTTGATCGATTTTGGCTCCAAAATTATCCGCGGATGGATTATATTTTTCTTCCTTTTTTAAATTTTAATGAAGTAAATAATGAAAAAATTTTCACTGCGAAATTTTTTTCTTAGTTTTACTTTTCGATCTCCCAAGTAAACAGAACATAAATGTTTAGTTTCTTTCGTTTTAATAGAAAAGTTTGGATCAAAATAAAAGGCAATAGGCAGAAATTTTCATGTCATAGGGATGTTTATTCCAACGCGACTCTGCCAATGTAGGGACGGGAAGGTGACCACACCACCCTCACTTGTGTTTATTTGTTCGTTTTTTTTCCTATTTATTTCCTACTTGCTGCTTTCCGACCTTCGACGCGTCGGTTTCATGGCCACCGCGAGGGTTCTTCTCCGCCGATGCTCCTCCGCTGCGCGCGGCTTGTTCCCCACCTTTGCCCCTCCGACCACCGTTGCGTCCCCCACAGCGGCGCGTCTCCTCCTGGCGCAGGCCCACTCCTCTCAGTCCGACTCCGCCGCGGCCAAGCCCAAGCGCAGCAAGACCTTCGCGATCTACCGATGGAATCCGGATCATCCCGAGAAGCCTCAGCTCCAGCAGTACGAGATCGATCTCGGTGAGTGCGGCCCCATGGTCCTTGATGCCCTGATCAAGATAAAAAATGAGATCGATCCTTCCCTCACTTTTCGCCGCTCTTGCCGTGAGGGCATCTGCGGGTCCTGCGCAATGAACATCGATGGGGACAACGGGCTTGCCTGTCTTACCAAGATCTCGTCCTCCTCCGGTGCCAGCACGATCACTCCACTGCCGCATATGTACGTGATCAAGGATCTGGTGGTGGACATGACCAACTTCTACAGCCAGTACAAGAGCGTGGAGCCATGGCTTAAGAGGAAGGACCCCCCTCCAACCCCAGGGAAGGAGATCCTTCAGAGCAAAAAGGATCGCGCCAAGCTGGATGGTATGTACGAGTGTATCCTTTGCGCCTGCTGCAGCACCTCCTGCCCTAGCTACTGGTGGAACCCTGAGACCTATCTCGGACCAGCTGCCCTCCTCCATGCCAATAGGTATGACACGTTGTTTATTTGATTACTTAAAACGATTTCCTTGTTATTTATATTTTCAAGTTGCCTACAGGATATTTATATTTTCGAGTTGCATAAAGGTTGAATCTTTAAAAGAATAACCTCGGTGCCTTACTTTCTTAATCACTGATACAGGACAATGGTTTCAGTTGCTATTGATGAACTTTTATATTTTAGATATGATGTTGTTTTCTGGTTTGTGAAAAAATATTAATGAAATCAGTGGTCTTAAATCTTTGATGATTTTATAGAACTTGGTGGTTTTGCCTTCTCAAGGAAGTCTATTTAAAATCTGAATACACGGTAGCTATATATCATCATCATTGTCATCAAGTTGTGTTTGCCCCAATTATTTGGGCTCTATGGGATTGTCTCCATTGAGATATACAAAGTTGTATTACCCCAGCCTTATGAAAATATGATGGTGATTCATGTTCACAGGTTCATGCCTCCAAGCTTGGGAACTAGCATTGACGATTTTACATGGTAGCTATATAAACACTAATTTCACATTATCATTTGCAAGTATATATAAGGGAAGGCTTAAGTTCAGTGGAAATTTATATTCCCATTATGTTCTGATCTTGTCTGAGGACGAGGGAATTGGCGTGTTGATGACGAGGTGCAGAAGTTGGCCCTAGAAAACTTTGAAGAGGTGAAGAAGAAGGTGGCTCATGAGCGAGCTCTTTGTGGAGAATCTGCGAACAACCAAAATCAAGGAGAGCCGTTTGAGGCTAGCCAAGGGGGATCCCGGCGCAGACACTCCGACGATCAAATCATGCCAAGAACTAGGTGGAGAAAAGAGAACGAAAGAGGAGTTGCGCGCGAGAGAAAAATGTTCCTGCGTATAGAGGGAGGACCCTTTTCCATAACATCTCTCTCGATCTCTATTCTATAGAGATGTCATTTCTTATTTAAGTATGAGTCACATCATGTAATCTTTGTATCATACATTAGTAACCTCACTGTAATCTTATTATCATGGAGAATTTATGGAGTATCTATTATAAGATACTGCCCACGTGCCACTAACACACATGTCTAGGCTTTAAGATGGGATGGGCCTCAGTTGAGCTTTGTTGGGCCAAAGGGCCACAAAGGTCTGCTAAAACCCTGTTTGACGGGCTGACTTGCCGTGGGGTCTGCTAATCGGCCAGTCCGATCGGAGTATTTGGACTTTTGTGTGTGGGCATCTCCTAAGTACCTAGTCGTGCTGCCTTTTCACAGTCATGCACCAGACATTCTTTGGTCGGTATTTCGTGCTCTCATCGAACGGTATATCGGTCGACCTTCATTCCCTGTCAACCGGAATCTAAAGAGCTCATCCGGTTCGTAACCGCGAGGACACTAGTCGGCTGCAGAGAAAAGAAACTGACCGACTTCTTGAGTTGGCTGGGCATGAAATACCCAATCCATGGTTTATGATTGGCTCATGCAATTCGATCGCCAACTCAGGGGTAGCCGAACACCAATCTTTTGACAGTTTTATATGCCATTGACTCCGCGTCAGTCGTTGGCTGACTCGTTTTTGATGGAACCCACACTTCACCCCGGATCACAAGTCACCTCCTTGAGTCTAGTCGGAGGAGACGTCCAAGTCTAGACATAACGAGTCACATCATGGTTCCCTTGCGGTTGATGTCAGCCGTCCACTATATGGTATGGCTCCCTGTGCGTCCGTACTATTTAGCATTAACGAGGCCATCATACGTCATTTAGGAGGGATGGTTTATGCACGACAAAAGATGTGGCCATGATGATAATTGTTAGAATATTGTAAATATGGCTAGGGATAATTTAATTTATCCTAATTTATATTTTACCTAAAATACAAATTAGTCCTTAGAATAGAATCATGATTTATTTCTTAAAATAGAGTTCTAATTATTTTTTAGAATAAGTCCTAACTTTGTATATAAATAAGGCTTATATCTTGCAATATTTGATGAAAAGAATTCTTTAACATGATATCCACCGAATCCGATCCCACCGCCTTCCTATGACGACTTTCTGAAATGGTATGAGGATCGACAGACTTTTGATTCCACTGCTGCCGTTGCACACGTTGGTAATTCTTTTGTTGGCATATCTCGATCTTCGGATCCTTGGGTTCTTGATTCTGGGGCCACCGATCATATCACTGGTAATAAATTTTTTTTCTCACCGCTTTCGGTTATTTATCCTTTATCACCATGGCCAATGGTTCTAAAACTCGGTCCCAGGGTATTGACATTGTTCATCCTTCTTCGTCTCTCCCTATTCATAATGTTCTTTATGTTCCCGGAGCTCCCTTTAATTTGTTATCAATAAGTCAACTTACTCGGTCTCTTGATTGTGTTATCTCTTTTACTAAATTTTTTATTTCCTTATAGGACCGGTATACGGGGAGGATGATTGGCTTCGAATGTGTCTCATGGCCTATATCGGCTTCACCGACCCTCTCTTGTTGGTTTGGTGGCGACATCTCCTCTTCTTATTCATGCTCAGTTAGGACATCCAGGTCTTGATAAGTTGAAACAATTACATCCTAGCCTTTCTCACTTAGAGTCTTTGGCTTGTGAGTCATGTTAATTAGGAAAACATGTTCGTAGTTCTTTATCTCCTCGCACTGTGAATCGGGCTACGCCCCCTTTCACTTTCGTTGATTCTGATGTCTAGAGTCTGAGTCGTATTTCTTCTACATTGGGGTCTTGATATTTTGTTACTTTTATAGACGATTTTTTCCATTGCACTTGGTTATATCTGATGAAGGATCATTCAGAATTGTTTTATATTTTTCAATCTTTTATCCAAGAAATCAAAACTCAATTTGGTATTTCTCTTCGAACCTTGCAAAGTGGTAATGCGCGTGAGTATCTATCTACTCCGTTTCGAGCCTTCTTGGCGTCTTATGGTGTGTTGCATAGGACGTCTTGTCCTCATATCTCCCAATAGAATGAAGTTGTAAACAATGATAGGTCTTTTCATTCCTAGAATCCTTATATCCTAAACTCGTTTTCTTGAAACTTTTTCTTTGACTCCTAATGATCATGTCTAGGGTGTTAGAGCCAATTTCAAATTTTCTAAGGGCTTTAGTACGGTTATCCACCTTTTCCCTTAATTCTCTATTTTCCTTTTCTAAACATGAATTATTTAAACTAGAAGAAGAGGAAGCATACATACCATCTCTAAGTGTCATGGATTCTAGTTTTTCATTAAGCATGCAAATTTCATTTTTCAAACATTTAATTTTCTTTCTAGCCTTAAATAGATCATCATTAGTCCTAGAAATGATTTTAACAAAAGCAGTAATGAGTAGATTATATACCTCACTTACCGAGACGTCCGAATCCGAAGTTTGACCTCCCCCTTCACTTGAGCTCCCTTCATCCTCACTTGAGCTCTT
Source organism: Boesenbergia rotunda (assembly GCA_024364735.1). Classification (NCBI taxonomy): domain Eukaryota; kingdom Viridiplantae; phylum Streptophyta; class Magnoliopsida; order Zingiberales; family Zingiberaceae; genus Boesenbergia; species Boesenbergia rotunda. The sequence goes on along the minus strand of JAGFNQ010002235.1, from coordinate 229,180 downwards.
ATCTTCTTCAACTTTGGATAATGTAGATGTAATTTCTTCAATTCCCATTAAGACAAAATGGGACACATGATGTTCTTCTTCTTCCGATGATGATGACTCATCCCACGTTGCCTTTAAGTTTTGTACCTTCTTCCTTTTTTTCTTTTGCTTTCTTCATTCCTTCTTTCTTCTTCCTTTCCTTTTTCTTTAAAAGAGGACATTCATCCCTCATATGCCTTTTTCCTTGACAATTGTAGCATATAATTTTTTTTGTTTTACTCTTGCTTCTTTAACTTTTCCTACCATGTGATTTGTCAGTTGAAAAATGATTAAAGACTTTTCTCATTTTTCTTACTATGTAAGTCTCATCACTATCCATGGATGCACTTGATTCTTCCGAATCGGATGATGAGGCTTCTACTTTTTACTCTTTCCATTGTTTGCCACAAGGGCTACTCCTCTTGGTTGGTGGACTTTTACATTCAATCCTCCAATCCGAGTTTCATGAAGCTCCATGGTTGAGAAGAATTCATCTAGGGAACTTTTATCTAGATCCTTGGATATGTAGTATGAGTCCACCATTGAGCTCTAATTTATGGTTCTTGGAAAGACATTTGGCTTTCATCAAGATGTCTCGATTGGAGATTTGCTCACCTATACTTGTTAGTACATTTAAAATTTCCTTAATTCTAGAATGTAGGCTAGATACCTTTTCTCCTTTGTCAAGCTTAATGTTGTTGAGTTGTGATCGGAGAAGGTCTCTCTTTGCTAATTTTGCCTCCGAAGTGTCTTCATGAAGCTCTACTAGCTTATCCCATAAATCTTTGGCACTTGTGTAGCTTCCAATCTTTATTATCTCTTGTTTAGAAAGCACACTTAAAAGATGCTGCAAGGCTTTCAAATTTGCTAAATGATCATTCTTTTGCTTCTTGCTCCACCTTATCTTTTCGAGTGACTTGTTTTCTTAATCCTTAAGCACTTCAAACTGTTGTCCATTATTAACATAATATCGAGATCGGTATCGAAGAATACCTTCATCTTTTTTTTCTACCAAGAAAATTCTTCTTCGAATTTGAGTGGTTGAATGTGCGAGCCAGTCATTTTGATAAATTTGCTCTTCTCGGCGATTAATCCGTTGAAGGACGACCTTGTGCTCTGATACTAAGTGTTGGGACCGATGGACCGACTAGAGGGGAGGGGGTGAATAGTTTCTCACCCAATTCGTTGGTTTCTTTCTACAAGATTAGTGCGCAAGCTAAAATGCAAACTACAATTAGAAACAATGCTAACACTTAACCTCTTACATGGTTCGGAGATTGCTTGCTCCTACTCCACGATGTGTTCTTGATGTGGATGACTCCTTAATCTTTCAGTGGATTAGTCCTCGACAATCTCTGGCTAGAGTTCACTCCTTCTAGGTGGAGTCTAACCTCTCACAAAGTCTCTCTTCCCTTTACAAGATAGGAACTAGGGTTTGGGGAAGAGAGTAGGCTTGAAAGCTTGAGCACATGAGTGAGAAGGTCTTACACAGAAAACAGCTAACCCTTCTCAAGTCTCAAACTTCCCTTTAAATAGAGGAGTTGTTAACAAAACACCTCAGCTCTGACACTAGTCGACTGCCACAAGGACCAGTCGACTGCTACAAGGACCAATCGACTGCCATCCAGACCAGTCGACTGATCCTGCTGTTCGAAACTTACAGAAAGTTCAATCGACTGGTGTCCTTACCAGTCAACTGATAAGGTTACACACTCACACTCATCCTCTTCGGAGTCGCCCTTTGAAGCTTTCTTTCTTCGACTCTTGTCCCTTGGATACATCCAAGCCCTCGACCCATCCTGATGTCATTCTTCGCGTATGTCTTGAAGGCTGCTGCCCTCGGCTCCACTCCGTTACTCTTTATCCTGCGGTCCCTCGGATACGCTATCCTTCACCGACTCGAGGACCCGAATACCAGGATGAGATTTTCCTTGTGTGTGTTCCACCAAGTCTTGCATGACTAACACACATCAAACCAATATGAAAACCTAACTTAATCATATTGACACACACATCAAAATCTATGATCGTACCGATCAAACTTGGGCCGATTGCACCAACACTCTATCCGCTACAAATCTTGAGGCCCAAAGCTGATTTGCGGGCCTTGCGCTTGAGCCCGACTAGACCCTACTTCGTGAATCTCCAGTCGGCGCACCTGGGCTTTCCTAGCCCTATGGTATCGTCGTACGTGGGCTCTCTAGATATGATGCCCACATCTCCTTGAACAGTGTTCCGCTGATTTTCTTGTTCTTCATCGATGGTCACATAGGGGGACTGGGCTGGTCAGGCTCTAGTTGACCGGACGTGGCAGGGACTGCTTCGGTCGGATTTCTTGCTTGTTGTCCGACCGACTGCCCCCCTTGATTCCTTGCTCGGTTTCTTTGAGGTGCCCGCCATTGAAACCCTCTTTGAGCTGGCTGAGCTTGTTCCTTGGTGTACTATTGGCAATCCCCCGTGTCATGACTATGACTTCGATGATAGGTGCAGAAGGGAGTCCAGTGGTGAGGAGTGGGAGTGCAGCCCGGCCGCCTTCCACCTATTATATTTGCCTGGGTTCGCCACCTGGTTTGGTGTGGGCTGATCGAGGTCCCCTGTTAGGCCCAATCGGAGGTGCTGCCTTTTGGTCGGCTTGGAGAGTTGGGGTGGAGTTCGTTTCCTTCCGCCGGGCGGTTTGTGCCTTTTCCACATTAATATATTTAGTTGCTCTCCCCAGAAGACCATCAAAATCTTTCGACAGCTTCCTCACCATGGATCGGAAGAAGCCCCCGTCCAAGAGTCCCTGCGAAAAAGCACTTAGCAATACTTCGGCGTGGCCAAGGGAACACCCATCGTCGTCTGGTTGAACCTCTTAATATATGTCCTAAGGGATTCCTTTGGCCCGTGCTTTAACGCAAATAAATTCATACTGGTTTTGTGATACCTTTTATTGCTAGCTAAATGCTGGAGAAACATCTTCTTGAACTCCTTGAAGTTGTGTATGGAGCCGTTAGGGAGCCGATCGAACCATTTTGCGGTTAGTCGGGCAAGGTGGTCAGGAATACTTGACATTTAACTCCATTGGTGTACTAATGCAGCAAAGCGACATTCTCAAACTTCATCAAATACTCTTCCGGATCAATGGCGCTCCTATATTCCCCAATTGAAATGGTTTTGAAATGACGTGGCAGGGGTCTTCTAATATGTCCATAGAGAAGGGTACACCTGGCTTGTTAGACACTCGTCGATTGGTCGACTCCTTTCCTTTTAGTGGATCTCGCGGGAGCGTATGGTTGGATGAAGATATCACCATCCGATCGGATCTAATCTCCTCCATCATCCGCTTAGAGGAGTGCTCTCGGAAAATGCGCGGCGTATCTCGGTAGGTTTGTTGCCTCCGCTTTGATTTGGGCAATTACAGTTGTGGCCGGGAGGCCAGTAGTTGACGCGTCGCACGGCTGCTGCTGCTAGGCCAACTTTTAAGCTTTTGCCGCAATCAGTAGCTCATAGTCTTCTTACAGTAGGGTAACAGTAGTCATCTTGTTTGAATCAGCCATTTTCGTGCCTTAGATCAGGCGAAGTGGTTCCCACAGACGACGTCAAATTTGATCGTCTGAGGACGAGGAAATGGGTGTGCTGATGACGAGGCACATAAGTTGACCGCTAGAAGACCTTGAGAAGGTGAAGAAGAAGGTAAGTTGTGAGCGAGCTCTCCCTGGTGAATCTGCGAACAGCTAAAAACAAGGAGAACCGTTAGAGGCTGGCTAGGGGGTCCCGACGCAAGCACTCCGACGATAAAATCAGGCCAAGAACTAGGTGGAGAAAAGAGAACGAAAGAAGAGCTGCGTGCGAGAAAAACGTACCTGCGTATGGAGGGAGGACCCTTTTTATAACATTTCTCTTAGCCTCCACTTTACAGAGATGTTATTTCTTATTTAAGTTTGAGTCATATCATGTAATTTTTTAGTCATACATTAGTCATTTCACTATAATCTTATTATTACGGGACATTTATGGAGCATCTGTTACAAGATATTGCCCACGTGCCTCTAACACACATGTCTAGGCTTTAAGATGGCACGGGCCACAGTGGAGCTTTGTTGGGCCAAGGAGCCATAAAGGCCTGCTAAAACCCCATTAGACGGGCTAACTTACCGTGGAACCTGCTAATCGATCAGTCAGATCGGAGTGTCTGATCGGACCTTCGTGTTGGGTGTCTCCTAAGTATTTAGCCGAGTTGCCCTTCCCCAGTTATGCGCCAGACATTCTTCGACTGGTCTTTCGTGCTCTCACCGAACGGTATATCCGGTTGGCCTTCATTCTCCGTCAACCGGAGCCTAAAGAGCTCATCCGGTTGGTAACCACGAGATGCCAGTTGACTGTAGAGAAAAGAAACCAACTGGCTTCTTGAGTTGACTGGGCATGAAAGAAACCAATCCAAGGTTTATGCTGGCTCGTGCTATCTGATCGGCGACTCAGGGGCGGTCAAACGACAATTTTTTTGACCATTTTATATGCCATTGACTCCATGTCAGCCGTTGGCCGACTTGTCTTTTATGAGACCCACACTATCAATGGTAGAGGTTGTGGGTTGCCAATTAATAAGATCATGACAGAAATTATGGCTGAGATTTCAAGATTTGATTTACCTGCCAATTAATAAGATCTTAGCAGAAATTATGGCTAAGATTTAAGATCTGATTTACCATAATCTATGTATTAGCTGTATATATTATTACCTAAAGTAGATTAGCAGTAATTCGAATAATATTAGCTGTATATTACCTAAAGTAGACTAGCAGTAATTAGTGTTGTTGTAAATATTTTCTTGTCTAAAATAGGTTATACAAAACTTCTTATTTATAGGAAGATCATCAAAGAAAAAGACATTTAGCCATTTCAGCAATTGTGTTATGGTATCAGAGTCTGTCTGCATCTTTGAATCTCTGTCAGTTTCTTTTTGTTTCTGTTTTCTGGTTTGTTGGGTTGATTAATTTCTGATCAATCACTTTAGCTTTGAGATTTCATTTTTTTTTTAGAGAATGACCGTTGAGAATTTTCTTGGAAGAATGCCCACGGAGACTTTGACTATCAAATTTACAAGGAAGAATTATGCAGCATGGGAATTTTAGTTCAGAATGTTTCTAAAAGGGAAGGAGCTTTGGAATCACTTTGACGGGTCTACTCCTACTCCTAAAGAAGGTATAGAACATAGTCAATGGGAGGCAAAGGATGCTCGAATCATTTCTTGGGTTTTATGTTCAATTGAATCTCATATGATGAACAATTTATGTTCCTTTAGCACAGCTAAGGAGATGTGAGATTATCTACAACGCTATATACCATCAAGATAACACTGCAAGACGATTTCAATTGGAACTTGAGATTGGTAACTTTAGTTAAGGTAATCTCCCTATTGATCAGTATTATTTTAGAATTATTAATCTATGGAGTGAATATTCTGATCTTATCTGTTGATGCAGTCTGACCTGATTGTTGTTTTGGTGTTGACACTGATTTAAGTTTAGTTGAGTGAGATCAGATAGTTAAGTTCGGATTAGAAGTCCTGGTGAGTGAAGCCGGGTCCTAGCAAGGGAAGCTAGGTGAAGGAAATCCTAGTGAGTGAAGCTAGGTGAAGTAAATCCTGGTGAGTGAAGTCGGGTCCTAGCAAGGGAAGCTAGGTGAAGGAAATTCTAGTGAGTGAAGCTAGGTGAAGTAAATCCTGGTGAGTGAAGCTGGGTCCTAGTGAGTGAAGTTAGGTTGGACTAAGTCCCGGTGAGTGAAGTTGGGCATGAAGTCTTGGTCCGGGGGACTGAGCATTAAGTGGACTGAGTCAGAGAAGGCAAGAGAGCTTGTTCTCTGGATGCAGGGTCTAACTTGAGTTAGTCATGGTGAAGATTGGGCCATGAATTAATCAAGTAAGTTGGTGGAATCGGTCTGAGATCCGATCAGGGAGTTGGCACAAACTCCCTTGATAGTAGATCGGCTGTCTGATCGGTCTGTTGATCGATCCAGAAAGTTTCTAAGGAAACAGAAAGTTTTCTGAACGGTCAGGTGACCGATCAGAAACATTCTGTATGGTTCACAGAAAACCCTGATCGGTCAGTGCGACCGATCAGGGCCATCCTGGACCGATCAGGATAGCTCCTGATCGGTCAGGAAGTGACCTGATCGGTCACTTTGACCGATCAGGCCCTTACCTGATCGGTCAAGTGACCGATCAGGTGTTTGATTGGAGCCCGATCAGGTGTTTGATTGGAAATCCTAGTGGGGTTTGGGATCGGTCTGGTGATCGATCCCTGGTCTCTGATCGGTCTGTGCGACCGATCATAACTTCACTGGATCGATCATAATGGAGCTTGATTGATCAAGAGGTTGCCTGATTGATCACCTTGACTGATCAGGTGGCTTGACTTAAATTTCCAGTATGTTTAAGGATCGTTCTGGTGACCGATCCCTGATCTTTGATCGGTCAGAGAGAACGATCAGAACTTCACTGGATCGGTCAGAATAGAATCTGATCGGTCAGGAGGTTGTCTGATCGGTCCAGGTGACCGATCAGCAACTCAAAACTTTAATTCAAATGTTTGTCAGATTTCTGATTCGCTTCGCTAACAAATCTGTAAGTGTGCAGATGATACAGTGATGATACAGAGCTTCGAAGGAGAAGGAGAAGGGTCAAGGGTGACTTTCTCTGGTGTCGTTTTGTTTGATATACACTTGCAGGTTTCAACGGCACCTGACGACTTGAAGCTTCAGCTGAGGAGATAGGCTGAGAGCTCAGATGGGGTCAGTGGGTGATGACTGACCTGAAGCTTTAGCTGAAGAGGACTTCAGTGAACTGAGGGCTCAGAAGAGGTCAGTGGGTGACGCCTGTACGTGTACAGAAGGAAGCTTAAGAAGAAGAGGATGGCGAAACAGAGTAGACAACGAAACGAGGAACAACAGAGTTAAGTGTTTGGCTGTTGTGTTGAGTTGTGAGAGTTCTCTGTATATTTTTCTTACTTGAGCTTTCTGTGTGAGTGATCCTTCTCGTTGTCTCCTGTGCTTATATTGATATATTTATGAGACTGTCTGTAGAGTGGTTATTCCACCGAGAAGGAGAGGATATTAGCCGGATTCACTCCGGGGTCTGATCTGCCGAAGATCAAGGGATCGCCTACCTCACGGGCATGCCAAGGAGCAAGGGCAAGTTATTCCCGAACCTTGTAAATCTCCTGTGTTAGTCTGTTCTGTTTTTTTTTTCTGTTGTGTTTTTTTTTCCGCTGCTAACCCGAAGTGCAGAAAGAAAAGAAGCGAAGGTTTTTGGTGGCTGGCTATTCACATCCCCCCTCTCTAGCCATCCCAGATCCAACAGGTGGTATCAGAGCTTGGGGCTCTTTCAACCAGATTAACACCTGAAGAACAAAAGATGACTTTGAGAGGAGAAGACTTCAGCACCAACAGACCACTTTTCTTTGATGGAGCAGACTTCCAGTATTGGAGATCAAGAATGAAGTACTTCCTTAAAACCGACATTGGTATGTGGTTCTTAGTCAAGGAGGGTTTCACTCCTCCGAAGGATGCTGAGGGCAAAGAACTTGAGTTCTCAAGATGGTCAGCCGATCAGATAAGAAAAGGTGAGGCTGATGCCAAGGCAGTGGTCACCCTGCAGTGTGGGATGACCAAGGATCAACTCATCAAGGTTGGTCCCTTCTCAAGTGCCAAGGATCTATGGAACAAGCTCATAGAGCTACATGAAGGCACTCGAGACTCCCGGATAGCAAAGAGAGACCTCTTCCTCAACCAACTCCAGAACCTCTCTATGAAAGAAAATGAAACTGTAAGTAAGCTCCATGGTTGGTTCAAGGAAATCCTCAACGGTTTGCACTCGATTGATGAGAAGATCGAGAACCGTGACCTTGTAAGGTATGTACTTAAGTCATTTCCTAGGAATGCCTTATGGTCATCCATGGTGGATGCCTACAAGGTATCTAAGGATCTTTTCATTGTTAAATTAGACGATTTCTTTTGTGAAATGGAGCTACATGAGATTGCTAACAAAAGCCCAAAGGAGAAGGGTATTGCTCTTGTAGCAGGGGACAAAGCAAAAAAGAAGGAAAAGGAGGAGAAGGATGAGAAGGTCACCCGTCACGTGGCTCTCATGGCATTGGAAGAGTTAAACGAAGAAAGTGGTGACGAATCAAGTGATTCATCAACCGCGGCTTCATCTTCTTCGGATGATGAAGAGGTAATCTCTCCCGAGTTAGATAAATGTTATAGAACTATTGCATGTTTAACTACCTTGCTTAAAAAATCTAAGGACAAGGTAAAATCATTGAAATTAGAAGTAGAACAATTGAAAACCTCCAATATTGATGTAATTGATGATTTACATGTTGAGGTCCTTGAGGATGAGAACAAGGCCTTGAAGAGTGAAGTTGAAAACCTCAAGAATTTTCTTGGGAAATTTTCAAATAGCTCTAAGACTTTGGATATGATCCTGAACTCTCAAAGAGCGGTCTACAACAAGGCCGGTATAGGTTACCAACTTAAGGAACCTAGCTTTATGTCATTGATGTCTAGAACCCAATTTAGATCATCAAATGCTTCTAGGGTTCAAGGATTTAAGAAGAAAATGACCAAGGCATGAGTCTCAAAGACTTGCATTGTAGGTTCATTAGGTCCCAAGGTTTAGGTATCTAAATTATCTATCTTTCGTGTTGTGTAGCATTGGTTAAGGGGGAGCATCTATCAACATGGTTTGTTGATAATGGGTGCTCCAAACACATGGTCATTCCTAGCTGGGGATGTGCTTCTTATGATATCATTTCCTCCGCTTAATGGATTGCTTAGAATGATTAGCTTTATTGTTGCAATTTATAGTTTACTGTTAATCTAAAGGATAGCCACAATATTAAATAACAGCTTATTATTGCAATATCTTATTATATATCTCAGGCTTAAGCTATTTTTTTAATACCTTTTGGAGGTGAACATAGTCGAGTATGCCAAGATTTTACTGTATGTGTTATACAACATTAATGTATTGTATGCTAATTTTGTTTAAGAACAGTATAAACACATAGTTTGTGCTGATTCAAAAAATTCATTATAAAAAATTTCAAAAGACATCAACAGACAAAAAACATGAGCTTCAAAATTTCAATACTTAAGTTCTATGACTTAGTGCTTTCTTTCTATCGAAATAAATCAAGGTATCAGTACTTAAGTTCTAGGACTTAGTATATATATATCCTCAACTTCTAACTCATCACACTTAAGTTTACCATTTTTTCCCTGAATCATGTTTTTTAATTTTGTATTTATGTGCTCTACTCTCTAATTATATTATTATTATTGGAGATGTCATATGATAAATGAGTGACATTTATGTAGATTTCAGATGATGATCGAGTTGATATATTATGTAGATTTATTCCCTGGTATGCTGTGCTTGTTTGTTTTGGTTAAGAGACTCATATCGTGTTTCAGAAATTTTTCTGAAATATCAATTGTTAATGTAGTCTGATCTGGAACGTATCAGAGTTTCAGAAATTTTTCTGAAATCTGATCGGCCCACAGACCAATCAGAAATCCTTCTGTATCGAACAACAATGAACCTGATCGGTCAAGGAGACCGATCAGGACTGTGTCTGATGCAGTTTGATGCCACACTGATATACCTGCATTACTTATTGCCGTATAATGCATATACGTTTTTGCCATGATGTATTTATGGTATATGCCTTTCATATGCAATTCAAAAATTATTCTTCATCTTTATTTTGGTTTTGGGGAGACACCCTTGTTTAAGGGGGAGTTTTTAAACTTAATAACCAGTCTACACCCTTTTCGGTGTTTGACAAAGGGGGAGAGGATGGTTAGTTAAGTTTAGGATTTATTACGAATTTAACTATTGTTGGGGGAGGATTCTGATCCCCTTGCAATAATAAACTTGACTTCTAATACCTAAACTTAAATCGGGTTGTCAAACAACAAAAAAGGGGGGATTATTGATGTAGTCTGACCTGATTGTTGTTTTGGTGTTGACACCGATTTAAGTTTAGTTGAGTGAGATCAGATAGTTAAGTTCGGATTAAAAGGCCTGGTGAGTGAAGCCGGGTCCTAGCAAGGGAAGTTAGGTGAAGAAAATCCTAGTGAGTGAAGCTAGGTGAAGTAAATCCTGGTGAGTGAAGCGGGGTCCTAGCAAGGGAAGCTAGGTGAAGGAAATCCTAGTGTGTGAAGCTAGGTGAAGTAAATTCTGGTGAGTAAAGCTGGGTCCTAGCAAGGGAAGCTAGGTGCAGGAAATCCTAGTGAGTGAAGCTAGGTGAAGTAAATCCTGGTGAGTGAAGCTGGGTCCTAGCAAGGGAAGCTAGGTGAAGTAAATCCTGGTGAGTGAAGCCGGGTCCTAGCAAGGGAAGCTAGGTAAAGGAAATCCTAGTGAGTGAAGCTAGGTGAAGTAAATCCTAGTGAGTGAAGCTGGGTCCTAGTGAGTGAAGCTAGGTTGGACTAAGTCCCGGTGAGTGAAATTGGGCATGAAGTCTTGGTCCGGGGGACTGAGCATTAAGTGGACTGAGTCAGATAAGGCAAGGGAGCTTGTTCTCTGGACGCAGGGTCTAACTTGAGTTAGTCATGGTCAGGATTGGGCCATGAATTAATCAAGTAAGTTGGTGGGATCGGTCTGAGATCCGATCAGGGAGTTGGCACGAACTCCCTTGATAGTAGATCGGTTACAAGACGGATCCAAGCTGTCTAATTGGCCTGTTGACCGATCCAGAAAGTTTCTGAGGAAACAGAAAGATTTTTGAACGGTCAGGTGACCGATCAGAAACATTCTGTATGGTTCACAGAAAACCCTGATCGGTTAGTGCGACCGATCAGGTCCATCCTGGACCGATCAGGATGACTCCTGATTGGTTAGGAAGTGACCTGATCGGTCACTTTGACTGGAGCCCGATCAGGTGTTTGATTGGAAATCCCAGTGGGGTTTGGGATCTGTCTGGTGATCGATCCTTGTTCTCTGATCGGTCAGTGAGACCGATCAAAACTTCACTGGATCGATCATAATGGAGCCTGATTGATCAGGAGGTTGCCTGATCGGTCACCTTGACCGATCTGGTGGCTTGACCTAAATTTCCAGTATGTTTAAGGATCGGTCTGGTGACCGATCCCTGATCTCTGATCGGTCAGAGAGAACGATCAGAACTTCACTGGATCAGTCAGAATAGAATCTGATCGGTCAGGAGGTTGTCTGATCGGTCCAGGTGACCGATCAACAACTCAGGACTTTAATTCAAATGTTTGTCAGATTTCTGATTCACTTCTGATTCGCTTCGCTAACAAATCTGTAAGTGTGCAGATGATACAGATGATACAGAGCTTCGAGGGAGAAGGAGAAGGGTCAAGGGTGACTTTCTCTGGTGTCCTTTTGTCTGATATACATTTGCAGGTTTCAACGGCACCTGACGACCTGAAGCTTCAGTTGAGGAGATAGGCTGAGAGCTCAAATGGGTGACGACTGACCTGAAGCTTCAGCTGAAGGGGACTTTAGTGAACTGAGGGTTCAGAAGAGGTCAGTGGGTGACGCCTGTAGGTGTACAGAAGGAAGCTTAAGAAGAAGATGATGGCGAAACAGAGTAGACAACGAAACGAGGAACAACAGAGCAAAGTGTTTGGCTGTTGTGTTGAGTTGTTAGAGTTCTCTGTATATTCTTCTTGCTTGAGCTTTCTGTGTGAGCGATCCTTCTCGTTGTCTCCTGTGCTTATATTGATATATTTCTGAGACTGTATGAGGAGAGGTACTCCACCGAGAAGGAGAGGATATTAGCCGGATTCACTCCGGGGTCTGATCTGCCGAAGATCAAGAGATCGCCCACCTCACGGGCACGCTAAGTAGTAGGTGCAAGTTATCCCCGAACCTTGTAAATCTCCTGTGTTAGTCTGTTCTGTTTTTTTTTTCTGTTGTGTTTTGTTTTTCCGCTGCTAACCCTACAGAAAGAAAAGAAGCGAAGGTTTTTTCTGGCTAGCTATTCACACCCCCCTCTCTACCCATCCCAGATCCAACATCATCTATTCCAAGGTGCCTAAAGAAGTCTTATCCAGCCTTCAAACGATTCATGAAGATAGTGGAAATGATCAGTTTTTGATGAAACTAAGGCCAAAATTTGAAGTTGCACGTGTTGGATTATTGAATAGAAATCCTGTCTCTTCCTTGGATATATGTTGGGAGAATTGTTGTGTGAAGTGTTGGATCGGATTGGTCCGGCTAGAGGGGGGTGAATAGACGGCTAATAAAATAAAAGTGGTGGAAACTTGTCTATAAAAAAAACTTGTTGCAACTTGGTCGTTGCTTCCAAGACAGTTAACGCTAAAAAAAACTCTCCTTGTGGCGGAGAAGCCTTACAACTGAAGATCACTAAACTTAGAGAATTATAAAGAATTGATGTTCTTTACTCTGAATCTCTAAGCTTATTTATAGGTTGAGTGATACGATCTTGATCGTTGATACAAGATTGAGTTTCATCTTGATCGTAGATCTAAGATTACTCTTAGATTATAATAAAGGATCGTCTTTGACCGAGCTTTTGACTGAGCATGTAGGTTGCATGTACATAAGAAGCTGATGCCAATAAAGGATCGCCTTTGACCGAGCATGTAGATTGCATGTAGATGAGGCTTTAACCAAGCATGTAGATGAGGATGAGGCTTTACCGAGCATGTAGAGTCTTTAAAATAAAGGATCACCCTGTGCATCCACGTAAAGGAAAGTTTAATTAAATTAACAGAAACTTTAATTAAATTGAAAGAAAGGTTTAAAATCCAACGTTTACTTAAAAGAATTTAATTAAATTGAAACTTTAATTAAAGTTTTAAACAACTTTAATTAAAAGAAAGTTTACTTAAAAACTTTAATTAAATTGAAACTTTAAATAAAGTTTTAATATAATTAAAACTTTATTATTTTAATTGCAAGTCAAATGTTGACTTGATAAAAGTCAACTTAGTTGACTTTTCGTCAAACCGTCGATTGGGTGATTTCCGGCCAACCGGAGTTAGGTTCACCCGAACCCGACTCTGGCCTTTTGCCCTTCGAACGTGCTTCCGCCAGGCTTCTCGTCCCTCGGACGTCGCGCACGTCCTTCTTGGTCCACCGGCGTACTCTTCCGCAACTTCCGTGTCCCTCAGATTGCACCGAGCCCGTCGGCTCACTTCCCCGCGCAATCCTTCTCGTCCGCTGCGTCTTACGCTCGACTTCCTCCGTACCTAAGTTCCTGCACACTTAGTAGAGGGATTAAAACCAACAGGACCTAACCTAACTTGGTTGATCACATCAAAACTAATCGGGGCACCAACATGAAGAACAAAGAATGACCACACAAGTTGTTCTAGGTTCTTCCAAGGAGATATCTGAGGTTGTTAATGTTACTTATGCTGCTCAAGGGAAGAACTGAGGAATGGGACAAATGCGGTGCTATAGTTGCAATGAGTTTGAACATATTGCCCGCAATTATGGTATGAAATTTTGCAATTATTGTAAACAGAATGGACACATTATCAAGCAATGTCCTACACGCTCAGAAAATTGACATGGTCAAGCTTTTCAGGCTGCTATTGCAGACTCTACTACAATTAGTTCTACAACAACAATTAGTGACACAAATCAGTCTTCTGTCACTCCAGAAATGGTCCAATAGATGATCATCATAGCATTTTCTACTCGGACTTCATGGCCAAGGTAAGAATGTTTCTTCTCCTTGATTTGTCGATTATGGGGCATCAAATCATATGACTGGATCATCTGATTGACTTCATAATCTTCATAATTATACTGGTAAACAAAATATTCATATTGCTAATGGTAGTAATCTTCCAATTACAGTCATTGGTGATATTGGGCCTTCCTTTATGTATTTTGTCTTCTGGATTATCTACTAGTTTAATTTTTGTTGGGCAGTTGGTCGACAATAACTGTGATATAAATTTTTCTCATCGTGGTTGACTTGTACAGGATCAGAGGTCAGGGAAGGTGATCGCGAGGGGGCCTAAAGTGGGTAGATTATTTTCATTGCAATTCACTATTCCTAGAACTTTGTCTTTGGCTTCCATTGTTATTGAAAATAAGGCCGACGTTTGGCATAAATGATTGAGCCATCTAAATAATGTGATCTTGTCTCATTTGATAAAGCATGATTTTCTTAGCAATATAAATAAGTGTTCTTGTACTAGTTTATCTCTTGATTGCTTTATGTGTAAACTAGGATAGAGTAAAGTGTTACCTTTTCCTACCTATGATACTCTTGCTAATTCATGTTTTGAGATTAAGCATAGTGATGCTTAGGGTGTTACTCCTATCATTTCATATGTGCAGTACAAATATTTCGTGACATTCATTGATGACTATAGTCATTTCACATGGATATATTTTCTGCGTACCAAAGCTGAAGTGTTAATTGTTTTCAAAATTTTTTGTGGCTTATATTGAGACTCATTTTTCCACCTCCATTAAGGCTTTACAGTTTGATAATGACGGTGAGTATATCTCACATGATTTTCAAGCTTTCTCACAACAGAAAGACATTGTATCTCAACGATTATGCCCTTATACTCCTCAACAGAATGGGGTGGTTGAATGGAAGAACCATCACTTGCTGGATATGGTTCGCACTTTATAATTAGAGGCATCAGTTCCGCCTAGATTTTGGACGGAAGGTCTATCGACTGCAGTTTATCTGAGTAATTGGCTACCTTTTTAGCAATTGAAGTTTGATTCTCCTTACTTACGTCTCTTTGGTAAGTAGCCTGATTATCGTATGCTACACACCTTTGGTTGTGTTTGCTTTGTTCACTTACCTTCGCATGAACGCCACAAGCTTACAACTCAATCAGTAAGATGTGCATTTATGGGATATAACACTATTCACAAAGGATTTCTGTGTTATGATGCTGACACTAATCGACTGCGTGTTTTTAATGTGATTTTCTTTGAACATGAGTACTATTTTCAGCAGCAGGATCCCTCTTCAAATGTTGTTCTTCTTTCTAGTTTTGATGATATATCTTCCTCCATTGAGCGTTTTAAACCTGTTTTTGTCTATCAACGATGACACCCCCCATCATCGCAAATCCTTCCCGACCCTGATCCAGTGCAATGGCTCCTCGAAGATCTAATCGCATCAGTCGTCTTCCTGATAGGTATGCTTTTTCTTTATTTTAGCCAACATTATAATTCTTACCTCTTGTTCTCATGCCACTATATGTATGTTAGGAGAAAGTTATGCAAGAGGAATTTCAAGCTGTTCTAAAAAATCATACTTATGATATTGTTCTCTGTCCCATTAGTATCAAATCCATTTGTTGTAAGAGCAATGATAGGGAGAGTGAAAACCATAGTGAATGATGTGGCATGACGTGACATAATGTGGCATGACGTGACATTTTACATGCACACGTCCGATTATCGCTTGGACACCATCGGCGGCCTTCGGCCGCCGTCCCGAATCAAACTATACCCTGGGGGGCACGGTGAACCCGTCGGAGATCGTGCATGCAAGGTGCCACGTCATTCACTATGATTTTCACTCTCTCAATCATTATTCTTGTTGTAAATGGGTATATACTATTAAGCTAAAATTTGATGGTTCACTCAATTGATACAAAGCAAGGTTGGTGACACTCGGAAATCGACAAGAATATAGAATTAATTATGAGGAGACTTTTGCACCAGTAGCAAAAATGTCGACAATATGACTTGTTCTAGCTATTGCTGCTTCTAAGAGTTGGTCATTACGACAGATGGATGTTAAGAATGCATTTTGACATGGGGATCTTAGGGAAGAAATTTATATGACTCCACTACCAGGATTATTTTCTACACCCTCCTCTGATATTTGTAAACTAAAAAAGTCACTCTATGGTTTAAAATAGGCTCCGCGTGTTGGTTTGATAAGTTTCGATTCAGGCTTATTCACTTCTCTTTTGTCCAGAGTCTATATGATTCTTCTTTGTTTCTTTGTCAACTGCTAAAGGAATTGCTCTGCTCCTAATATATGTTGATGATATCATTATTACAGGGATTGACCTTGAATTGATTTTCAGCTTCAACAACATCTTCAAGACTCTTTTCATATGAAGGACCTGGTTCCGTTACCCTATTTTTTAGGCCTTGAAGTGAACTCTACAACGACTGGTATTTTCTTAAATCAACATCAATACGTTCAGGATATAATTACACTTACTGGTCTTCAAGATGGTCGATCTGTTGATACTCCCTTAGAAGTGAATGTTAAATATCGTCGTGATGAGGGTGATTTTCTCCCTGATCCCTCCTTATATAGACGTTTAGTGGGGAGCTTAAATTATTTGACTATTACTCGGCCTGACATTTCAGGGAGCTTGAATTATCTGACTATTACTGGGTCTGATATTTCTTTTGCTGTCCAACAAGTTAGTTAATTTATGCAGGCCCCACGGCACCTTCACTTAGCTGTTGCTCGTCGCATTGTTCGCTATTTGCAAAACACTTGTACTAGAGGTCTTTTCTTTCTTGTGGATTCTCCAATTCACTTGGTTGCATATAGTGATGCTGACTGGATTGGTTGTCCTGATACTCGACGTTCCATTACTAGTTGGTGCATGTTCATTGACAACTCTCTTGTCTCTTGGAAAAGCAAGAAGCAAGATTGGGTGTCAAAATCCTTTACTGAGTTTGAATATCATGCTATGTCCTCTGCATGTTCTGAGATTGTTTGGCTTCGAGGATTGTTGGGCGAGCTTTGGTTTCCTCGAAAGGAACCTACTCCGATTCACGCGGACAATACTAGTGCTATCCAAATTACAGCTAATCCATTGTTTCACGACCGCACCAAGTATATAGAAGTGGATTGCCACTCTATTCGTGAAGCATATGATGCCCATGTCATTTCTCTGTCTCACATCACCACTGGTCAACAAACTGCTGATATATTTACTAAGTCTCTCTCACGACAACGATATCAATTTCTAATTTCTGATCACCAAATTGATGCTTTCTGATCACCAAATTGATTCTTTCTGATAATTGAGCATCAATTTAAGGGGGGATATCAATGACACAGGTTGTGGGCTGTTAAATTAATAAGATCATGGCAGAAATTATGGTTGTGATTTCAAGATATGATTTACCTGTCAATTAATAAGATCATGGCAAAAATTATGGTTGAGATTTCAAGACCTGATTTATCATAATCTGTGTATTACCTGTAAGGTTTAAAGTCTCGTGCCGGTACCGACCGAAACGACCGAAACCTACCGTTCCGACACAGGACCGGCACCGGCACGGGAGGCGGATCAATTTCGCGTGCGTCATCGTATGCGTCACGCGAGCCAGAAGGAAGAAGGAAGGAAGAAGGGAGAAGGAAGAAGAATGGGAGGATGAAAACTTAGGTTAGGTTTAGTTAAAACTTACCGGCGGAGGCGGAGGAGAGGCGGCGAGGCGGAGACGGAGGCGGAGGCAAGGTGCGACGGTGAGGTGGTGGCGGCGATGTCGCCTTTGAGGGAGTGGCGGCGGGTGCGGGTTGAGGCGGCGTCGCGCTGAGGCGGGGCGAGCGAGTCGGGGGGAGGGGGTCGGGAGCAAATATGAGAGGAAAATTTAGATTTTATTAAAATCTTAAATTATATATAAAATATTTAATTTTTAATTAATTATTATATAAAATATAATTATATATTATATAAATTAATAAGAATTAAATAAATTGTAAATTAATTACTATAATTATAGTATATAATTTTATAATTTTTATTTGAAATATAAAAAATAAAGTACAAAATAATTTATAATTATATAATTTAAAGTACTTTTAAAATTAAATTTTAAATTATTTTAATAAATTAAAAATAGATAAAAATTTTATAAAAATATTTAAAATAATTCTAAAAAATAATTGTTAAAAAATTAGAAAATTTTTAAATAAATTTAATTTTACAATAATATTTAATATATATTCTTTAGAATATTTATAAACTATAATTATATAAATATATTATATAAATTAATAATTAATATAATTATTATATATAAATTCGGATTAATTTATATAATTATTATAGATAGTATTTTCTTTTATTTTAGAATCAAAATTGATATGTCTAAGAAATATTATATGTCATTATGTTCTTATTTTAAAAATTTTGATAAATATATACTATCAAGTTCATGATTTCTAATAAAACTCTTATATTCTTGTGCACTTCTAATATATCCATATTAGTAAGGTAATATATTATAATGTAACAATTTTAATTCGAGATATTAATAGAGTAATTTCTTTAAAGAAAATTATATTTAATTATCTTTTTAATAATATTAAGTTGTTCAATAATTGAGAACTTATATAAAATCAATATACAATTTATTTTTAAATTATACACAATAAACATATTTATCTAATACTTACTATATATAAATAAAAAAATACCGAAACTGTACTGGCACGACACGATACGATACCGAAACCGTATCGTTCCGGTCTAAGACCGAAACCTCGGCACGGGTTGAGATTTTAAACCTTGATTACCTGTATATATTCTTATCTAAAATAGATTAACAGTAATTCGAGTAATATCAGCTGTATATTACCTAAAGTAGACTAGCAGTAATTAGTGTTACTGTAAATATTTTCTTGTCTAAAATAGGTCGTACAAAACTTCTTATTTAAAGGAAGATTATCAAAGAAATAGGCATTCAACCATTTCATCAATTGTGTTACACATTCACCCCGGATCATGTTCCATAAGCTAATCATGACTACAACATTAATGGAATGCTGCTTTGAAAAATCAGGAAGATTTCTCTCCATCCCTGCAAAATAAAATCAACACTTCTGTATGCTAGCATAATGGAGTGAACATAATGTATAATTTGTATCTTTTTAACTTTTTCTCATGTAATAGAATAGAATGTTCACGGTAGGATTTATGGAACATCCAACTATGAGCATTCTCTCTCATTTCCTTTTTTTACTTGGAAAATATGGATTTTTTACATGTGTTTTGTGAGGTAACGGAAAGTAGGAAAGATTATTTCAATTCTTCCATTTCTTTATGATCATTTCGTTCAATATTTTCTCTTGTCTATTTATTCCCTTTTGATTAAGTTCTGATATTGTAGGGAACTAGAAAACTAAAATTTAAATTCTTGGATTTTTTTTAAATTCCTGTTTCTGTAGTCGGTTAATGAATTTTTAAATATTGCTTTCTACTTTTTTTTTTCTTTGTATTCTTTCATAGAAAGCAGGAAGTAAAAAAAAAGCCTGATGCCATATCTTACTACTGAGGAAGCATACTCTGACTCTATGGGGTTGGAAAGAGCAAGAGAGCAACATTCTTGATATAGTCTTTGAATGATGGGTGCAAAGTTGACTTATCCCCAATATGAGGTTTCTATTTCTATTGCATTGGTGTTGGGTACTTCTCTTTTCGCATTTGCTCCTTGCTCATGCCAATGCAACTCAGGAATGTGGGCAAAAAAAAAAACTACTTTTTCCTTTTCTAAAATTTCCTTCAAAAGTTCATTTGAATCAAGGTTTATGAGTGCAGACACATAGCTTTCCATTGTCGAATTCCAGGATATTCACTTATTTTATTATATGTTTATGGGTATAGACAAGCTAAAATGACATTTTGATTTCATTCAAGGTGAACATAGATGAAATAAACAAAAGAGAAATTAGGTAATGGATGGCTATTTAATTACTACAAATTTGTTATTATTCTGGTTGATCAAGAACTCCTTAACACTAATTTGAAGGTGTACACCTATATTAGAACATGCGGAATTTCCAGCAAAGTTTGATGGTAGAACTTGGCGGTTGATTGTTAATGGTTCTTATTATTATCTACTAAAGTTGCTAAGACAAAATAGTAATTTAATTTTAGCAATGATGTAAACAACTAAACATCATGATGATAAACATGATACAGACCTTGTGCCTTATTCTGTGTTCATCTTCCTTCTGGCTTCTGGCTTGTCTTGCCACATTCAGATCAATCTTTGCGTACCTTTTTATTGTCTCAGCTCATTCATCATGACTGATATTTGTTATGTTTGAAGGTGGATACAGGACAGCCGAGATCAGTACACTAAGGAGCGCCTGGATGCCGTAAATGATGAGTTCAAGCTGTACCGTTGCCACACCATCATGAACTGTGCCCATGCATGCCCCAAGGGACTGAATCCTGCAAAGCAAATCGAGTCAATCAAAAAGCTTCAGCTTCAATGAACTGCCCCCAAGGGACCGTTTGTTCCTTCTAACAATTAGCATCAATTTGTGATTCAAAATAAAAGCTCTGCACTTCCATCTGACGTGTGGGAGATGTCACAACCGTTTCAATATTTGGTACTCATACTGCTGCTTATTGGTTCTTTTATTTATCACAAACAGTCTTTTGAATTGATTTGTTTGTTGAGTTTAATGTGATTTGAGGCATAGAATCTATTGCATTCAGTAGTTTAGTACTCATGCTGTTAACATTCATGATGGAACTTAGAGACATATGCTCTTTATTAGGAAAACACAAATGTTTGAAACTACATATTAGCAAAACAATACTTGGATTCAAATCTGAAATCATCACAGCAGGTCATGCATCATCGTCATATCTGAAATCAACATTTATTCAACCTGGGTTTAATTTGTGGACTTAATTCTTCATGTAGCTGGGGTAAAGAGGATATATTTACATTGTTCTTGAGAACCATTTAGACTACGTTTGGTAGGGGGTAATGTAATCTGGTCTGTAATGTAATCAAGTTTGTAATGTAATGTAATGTAATCTTGATTACATTGTTATGTTTGGTAAAGAGTTATATGTAATCTTTGATAACCATTACAAGTTGGATTTTTTTGTTTGGTGAGGGACAATCCATCTTATAATGTAATCAAGATTGACGACCGACGACCGTCGCCGGGCGGCCGGTGACCATTGACCGGCCGGCGAACGCCGGCGGCGGCGGTCGCCGGCCGGCGGCGGCGGTCGCCGGCCGGCGGCGGCGGCGGTCGTCGGCCGGCGGCGGCGGCGGTCGCGGGCCGGCGGCGGCGGTCGCGGGCCGGCGACGGCGGTCGCCGACCGGTGGCGGCGGCGGTCGCCGGCGGCTGGTCGCCGTCGGCCGGCGGCGGTGGTCGCCGCCGGCCGCCCGACGGCGATGGTCGCCGACGGCCGGCGGCCGACCGGCGGCGATGGTCGCCGACGGCCAGCGGCCGGCCGGCGGCGGTGGTCATCGGCGTCGGTGGTCGTCGGCGGCCGGCCGGCGGCGACCAACGACTGTCACCGCCCGACCGACGACTGTCGCCGCCCGACCGACGACTTTACAAGTTGTAATGTAATCCAGATTACGGAGGTTTTGGTTTGTAATCCAGATTACAAATCATCAACCTCTTTTGTAATCGAGATTACATTACATTACAATCTTAAAGTGATTCCAAACAAAGGAATTCAACTTGTAATGTAATCTCGATTACATTACAGGGTGGATTGCACTCTACCAAACGTAGCCTTAGAGTATACTTTTACATCGAAACTTTGGCTTAGTGTCGTCACTAACCATTATTGTCGAAACTAATAAGGATATAGAGGAAAATTTACTCCGCCGATATTTTCAAATTTCACCTTAAAAAAAAGACTAATCAGGTTCGGTAACTTCGAACCTGGAATCACTGGTTTGGTTCCATAAAAGTTTTCCACTGACCATCGAAGTAAATCGGGAAGTACTCGTAATGAGTAGTTCAGAAGTCTAATATTTTATGGTTACATATCTCATTTGAAATTTTTTTTTGTAAAATGTTGGACTAGATAACAGACGAACCTGGTGTAACCGACACGACCCTATGGAAGTTTTCCATCGGTTACCAGGGTAAATTGGGAAGCGTTCACGGTGGACGGTCTAGAAGCCAAGCGCCCTAGGTTTCGCGTCTCATTTGGAGATTTTTTTTTTTTTACAAAATACACTGTAGCTAGGGATCGAACCATGAATGCCTGAGATAGTGATTAATCGTCCTACCGCTGCACCATAACTCTGGCGGCTAAAAACAAAAAAAAAAATCTTGTAAAATGATCTTTGGTTTGGCTGCTTATGTGATCTCTAATTCCACTGCAAGTTCAAGTATTTTCTTGTCTTAAAGCTCTATATGATCCCTGATTCGGCTGGTATATAGTAAGTATTTTCTTAGGGGGGGGGGGGGGGGGAAGAAATAGAGTTTCTTTCCTTGTTTACTGGAGGGAAGTAAATAACGAAGAACTTAGAATATATTTTAGGTCATATTTGAATTTTTTTACATGAGAATAGTAGCTTTTCATACAAATTAACCGGAAATAAAATTGAGAAAGTTTTTCTTTTATTTAAGTTAAAGAACAATATTGCAGTCCTAGTAAACTCTTGCAACTCTTAGGTTTTCATTGCTTAGAGACCTCTCCACTCTATTTGCTTGGAGAATTTTTACTGTCAAGTTTTGTAATTTTATAGTGCTACTACCTTTTAGACTTTTTGCATTATCTATTAATCATCTGATCGGCCTTAACCTCCTTAAATTTTTATCAGAACCTGTTAAATTTTTTCATCTGCCAAACCTATGATCAATCTTAACCTCCATAAAGAACCACTTGTTAAGACTTATTGCACTTTTCCATTTATCGATCATGATCAATTTTAATCTTTTTGGACTCTTGGCAAGACCTCTCCATCATTCGTTTAGTATTCTATCAATTTCTCCTTAATTTTGCCAAGACCTCCTTGGATTTCTGATGCAGGACTAACACAGAAGATATAATTTTAATGCATCATAATTTTCGTATTGGATTGAGATTGTATTTGTGTTCACGCGTAACTTTTTATCTATATTTGTTACCGGATGAAATTCATAATCGTCAAGTTTCAGATTAAAAAAAACTGTTTAGGATCTTTTTCAGAGGGTTCAAACATCATTTTTTTTAATTTTTTTTAGTAATTTTTATTTTTATAATATTTAATATATTTTTTATATGTCGGATATTTATAGATTAGAATTTGTCTATATTAGTTCATGTTTAGCTGTTTGAGAGATTATTTTTATTATTGAATATATTTTTTCTTTTTCAATAAAACTTAGGGACAATGATTTTTTCTTTTTCTTTTTTAAATTTTCTCTTTATTTTCTCCATAAATCCTTAAGCCACTAACCTTCTAAACTTTAGTAGCTGGTCGATAGAAAATTTTGGTGGGATTAATCATTTCAAATTCAATATTACATAATTTATTATTATTTTTATCAACGCTTGGCCATTAACCAATCTGAAGCTGCTTGTCAAATTTTTACACATTGCCACTGTTTTTGGAGAAAAATACCATAACACCTATAAGTCACCAATCTTCTAAACTCTTGGTCAATCCTTGTCAAATTTTTACACATTTACACTTTTTTAGAGGAAAATATTATAGTTGGGATTTAAATCATGGATGAGTAAACTGCTGAACACTCTACGGCAATATCACGTCCGGAGGGTTTTTTTGCACATTCACACATCACACTTAATATATAAGGATCCAAGATAATTCTAATATTATTTTTTTGTCAACGATGTAGAGATAGTCCACTTAAGTATAATTCCACCAACAAAGTCATTTTATGTTAAAATGAATTAGTTCTATCTCGACTTATTCCTCTTTAGTTTAATTACAAGACGTAATTGTAATTTAATTTAGCTCTTAATTTTTTATTTAATTTAGCTCTTATTTTAACCACTTATCTAAATTTGATTATAAAGTTAAATATCAAGAATCGGAAAACATCATGTATAAACATATTGAATACATTAAATGCACCTTGTTAAAAAAAATGTCTTGAACATCTATGATTTATTGTTGATATAATCTTTGTTAGGTCAGTATTTATCTAATTTGATTAGGCTCGGATGAATTTATACTTGGTAAGTTTGGTAAGCTTAAATTTTGATATTTGGTAATGATGTTTGAATATTGTATAAGTCCTAGTGGAATTAAGCACATCTAGTGAGATTAGGTGAAGTCCAAGTTGATCGGAGAGATTGTACGCTGACACAGAAAAATTTCTGGTGGGACTAGGTACACCTAGTGGGACTAGGTGATGTCCAGGTGGATCGGGGAGATCTCACGTTGACACGGAAAACATCCTAGTGGGGCTAGGCATACCTAGTGGGACTAGGTGAAGTCTAGGTGAATCGGAGAGATCACACGTTGGTACGGGAAAAGTCCTAGTGGGACTAGACACACATAGTGGGAATATGTGAAGTCCAGGTGGATCGGAGAGATCATACGTTGGTAAGGGAAAAGTCCTAGTGGGACTAGGTAAAGTCTAGGTGGATCGAGGAGATCGTACGCTGACACGGGAAAAGTCTTAGTGGGACTAGGCACATTTAGTGGGACTAGGTGAAGTCCATGTGGATCGGGAAGATCGCACGTTGACAAGGTGGAAGTCTACCAAAAGACTAGATCTAATTTGAGGGTTAGACAAACCTGGTTGGGAACTAGGTTAAGTTTTAGTTGGGAACTAGGCAAGGGAAAATTTTGTTGATGCAGTCTGACCCTGATTGTTGTTTTGGTGTTGATACCGATTTAAGTTTTGATTTAAGTTTGGTTGAGCGAATTTGGGTTAAGTTCTGGTCGGGGACTGGGCATGAAACCCTGGTGAGTAAAGCCAGGTGATGGAAATCCCGGTGAGTGAAGCTGGGTCCTGGTGAGTGAAGCCAGGTGATGGAAATCCCGGTGAGTGAAGCCGGGTCTTGGTGAGTGAAGCCAGGTGATGGAAATTCCGGTGAGTGAAGCCGGGTCCTGGTGAGTGAAGCCAGGTGATGGAAATCCCGGTGAGTGAAGCCGGGTCCTGGTGAGTGAAGCCAGGTGATTGAAATCCTAGTGAGTGAAGCTAGGTTGAAAGCCTGGTGAGTGAAGCCGGGTCCCGGTGAGTGAAGCCGGGTGACCGAAACCCTGGTGAGTGAATCCAGGTCCTAGCTTGGAGGGCTAGGTTAAAGTCCCAGTGAGTGAAGCTGGGCATGACACGAGTCAGAGAAGCGCTGGAGGCTTGTTTTCGTGACTTAGAGTGCATTTGGGCTTGCCTGGATCGGTCTGGTGACCGATCAGGGAGTTGGCACGGTGCTGCTTCGTGGATCGGTCTGGTGACCGATCCAGCGATGACTGATCAGACTGGTGACCGATCAGGGAGTATGCGTTTCACTCACTGCTTGGCTCCTGATCGGTCTGGTGACCGATCAGGGAGCACACAGTGAGGTTGAGTTTCCTTGCTGATCTGCTCCTGATCGGTCTGGTGACCGATCAGGATCACTGTGCAGATCGTTCTGGAGAACGATCCAGCGTCGCGGGTTCCTCACTATGATCGATCAGGATGGAGCCTGATCTGTCTGGTCATGACCTGATCGGTCTGGTGACCGATCAGGAGGCTTCTTGATCAGTCCGGTGACCGATCAGGAGGTTTGGATTGCGAAGCTCAGAAATCACCCAATAAAGGGGTGGATAGGTCTGGTGATCGATCCACAACCTGGGATCGGTCTGGTGATTGGTCCAGGAGAGTCCCAGAGAAATCACGATTTCTGATTGAGCGTTGGGGACCGATCAAGACGGAGCCTGATCGGTCTGAACCCAGCCTGATCGGTCTGGTGACCGATCAGGAGAGCCTCTGATCGGTCCGGTGACCGATCACTTTAATTCAAATACGCTGTCAGAAGTGTCTGATCGCGTCTGTTTTCTCTGTCGATTCTCTGATACATTGCCGATTCTTTTTGATATGCATTGCTAAGCCTCTGTTGGAGTGTGCAGGTGATAGCAGGTGATTCAAACACTCAAGGAGGGTCAATGGGAGGCTTTCCTTGGAGCAGGTTTGTTTGTTTCTCCTTCTCAGGTTTCAACAGCAACTGGAGCAGCTGGCGACTGAAGGAGACTCAGCTGGAGAGGAGGTCTTCAGTGGACCGAGTGCTCAGGGAGGTCAGTGGGTTCAGTCTGGCTCAGTGGATGCTGATGAATCTTGCGATGGTGAGAGGGAGCTTAGGTGACGAAGCTAGAAGCAGAGGAGCGGAGGCGAATAAGACAGAAACTTGGGAAGTTTGGCTGGGCTGTGTTCGTGCTCTCTGTTGCTTTGTGCTTGAGCGATCTTGTTGCATTCCTGTGAGATTTTGGGAGTGTTTTTTCTTGTGTGATCTCTTGTACTCAAGCTCAACCATTTGTGAGATCTGTGGAGAGGTTTCTCCACCGAGAAGGAGGCTCTATCTTTTCCGGTGTTCACCGGGGCTTGATCTGTCGACGATCAAGGGATCATCCACCTTAAGGGTGTTGGATCGATAGAAACGATAGAGGGGGGGTGAATATCGTTAAACGTTCGGATTAATAAGTTAGAGAAATTACGCAGCGGAAATTTAAATCAAACACGCAAACATCAAGTTTTTTACTTGGTTCGGAGTCACGGTCGGCTCCTACTCCAAGGCCCACGGTCGTTGACCGTTTTCTGCGGGCAATTCTATATTTTCGCAAATCCAGTTTACAAGATTGAATTACAAGTATAGTAAAGTAAACTTTAAAGGAAGCTCTTCGTTACCGACGTCCGGTGTAGATTGTCTTTTTGGAGCAGGAGGACGTCGTCAGCGCTTGTATCTCGAGTCGGGAGGTTTCCGGAGTAGAGCGCGGGAGCAGAAGAGCGTGAATGCGTTGGAAGAATTCGTTGTTGGAAGCCTTGGGGTCGAGGGCCTATTTATAGCCCCTGGGGGCGCCCGGAACGTCGGGGGTGCCCCCCGACGTGTCAGCCGATCCGATTCCCTCTCGGTCAGCTTTGATCCCTTAAAACTCGGGATCAGGCTTTGACGGGGGCGCCCGGAACGCTGGGGGCGCCCGGGTTGACCGGGTCTCCTCTTATCCGTTGGCTTCGCTGGGTTCTGTTTCGTTAGCTTCAATTGGGGGCGCCTGGGAGCATGGGGGGCGCCCCGCCCATGAGCTGTCGAAGCCTGCCTTTGCTTCATGTGTTTTGTGTTCACCTTGGGGGCGTCCGGGACACTCCGGGCGCCCTACTCAGCTTCCGCTTCACTCTTTTGAGGCTCTCTGAGCTGCAGCCACTCATTCCTTCGGTCCTGCATCCAGGGTTAGTCCAAAACAACACAGAGCAATATTATATTAATTTTATACAGCCTTAGCTGTCTTGGTTCTGACTTTGGGCCTCCTAAATGGAGCCCTAGGTCGAACCGACGCCTACTGTTCCCTCGACGGGGAACGCGTCCTCACCTACTCCTCTCAGGAGAATTTACCCGATGCCAACCGGCTCTTCCGGTTGGACTTTTGCCCAGCGGTCCTTTGCCAAGTCTTGGATACCAAGCTATCCTTCGCCCGGTGCCTAGCTGTCTTTCACCTGGTGCCTAGCAGTCCTTCGCTAGGTCTTTGTATCCTGGCATTCCTTCGCCAGGTGCCTAGCAGTCCTTCGCTAGGGCTTTGTATCCTGGCATTCCTTCGCCAGGTGCCTAGCAGTCCTTCGCTAGGGCTTTGTTTCCTGGCAGCCCTTCGCCAGGTGCCTAGCAGCCCTTCGCTAGGACTTTGTTTCCTGGCAGCCCTTCACTAGGTGCCTAGTAGTCATTCGCTAGGACTTTGTACCCTGGCATTCCTTCGCTAGGTGCCTAGCAGTCCTTCGCTAGGACTTTTCCTGCACACTTGAGTAACATTTTAGAAAACATTATGCCTTAACTTTTGAACCCTGTTGCCATTATCAAAACACAGGTTTGACTTGGGTGCTTTTTGCACCAACAATCTCCCCCTTTTTGATTTATGGCAACCCTGGTTCAAAAAGTTAAGATAATTAGACTAAGTATAATGAAATTTTGTTTCCTCCCCCTGGAAAGAATCTCCCCCTAGATTTTTTAAAAGTTCGTGAGATTTTTGAAAATAAATTCTAAGTCTAAAGATGGATTTAATTTTACTTAGAAAATTTTCAATTTAAGCTTTAAGGATATTTTCCAAAAACAATGATTTTCGTTGTGTACTTTGGAAAATTTATACTTGTAAAAGATTTAAGTTTTAAGTACTTAGACAAATTTGAAAACTTAAGAAGGATTTTGAAAACTTAAGTTTTGAGTACTAAGGAAATATCTTGAAGCCTTAAGTTTAACGTACTCAAAAGAAGTTTTGAGACCTTTAAGTTTTGAAATCCTTAGTAAAATTTGAAAAACTTTAGTTTGAAGTACTTTTAGGAATTTTTTTTTAGTTTTATGTACTTAGGAAAAAATTAAAACAAATTTTATTTTAAGTACTTAGGAAAAATTTAAAATAAATTTTTATTTTGAGTACTTAGGAAAATTTAAAACAAATTTTTATTTTAAGTACTTAGGAAAAATTTAAAGAACTTTCAAAATGAATTAAGTACTTTTTGAATAAAGGATAGAGTTTTAACAAACAAAAAATTTAAAAACTCTTTCTTTTCCTATCTCTCCCCCTTTGCATATATCAAAAACAAATAAATATAGCAAGAACCAGATAATTAAATTGCATAAAAGATAATAATAACTGCAAAGTTTGCTGTACTGAACCAATTCATGATAAGAATTAAATCAAATCAGTTTCAATTTTCTCTTTTAGGGTCCTGTCTAATCCAATTAGCTACTTACTAACTGTTATAAATAGTAGTTTTTGCTAGGGTTAGTCAAGTTAAGTGTTCTGTTCAAGTTAGATTTTCTAAACTTGACACTTAACTTGATTACTGTGTAAGTTGTATTTAGTGCCCCAATTACTGCAGATGCACTGATCTACATCTTGAATTAAGGCAAAGACCTAAGCATCTCAACCCTTTCTAGGTTATCAATCAAAAGTACCCTAAGGTGCTTGTGAGATGCTGGCTTCTAAATCTATAGGTGCATGCAGTTCTAGGATTAGGGCCTAGGGTAAGTCCATTTGCGAAGAAGCCCTAGTTTTGAAGGGGGTACTTTTGAAAATAAAACTAAGTCAAAAAACTTTTCAAAACTGAATAAAAGCTGATTTTGAAAGCATTTAAAAATTTCTTTAAAACTGATTTGAGTAAGAAAACTAATAGCAGACTAACCCTATTCTACTTAAGCATAGTAAAGATCAGATACTCAAGTCAAATAAGTAGTCAAACAAAATAGGTTAACTGGTCAAACAGAGGTCCAGTAGAGTCAAACATGAGTCAAGTTTTAGTTACTTAGTACAATGCTGAAATAGTCTAACTATGAAGAAGGGCCAGGGTGGTCAGATGAGCCAGGCTGCCATGATCGAAATAGTGTCATCATTTCGTGATACTGTGCGTCTCCGGCCTCCTTCTCAGCTCTAAGGGCGCTCATATACCCAGTGTAGTAGCCCAGATTTGTCTCCATATCTTCGGCATGATTTGCCTCCACTTCCTCTCGGAGGCTCTGGACCTGTGTCTCTAGCCGTGTCACTCTCTCGTAGAGTGTCGGTGGAGGGGGCTCGTCTATGTGTGCTCGAGCCTCAGCTGCCAGATCTGCAACGTCAACGTCTACCTCCTCGTCTGAGTCAATCTGAGCTCCGGCTCGCTGTCGTCTCCAAGTCAAAACCCCGGTGGCCGATACATCTATACCAGCTAAAGAGAAGTTCCTAAACCCTATCTCGTCAAAATCGGTCATCGCGGTTATTTCACCTACGGTAATGTCACGACCGTGGTGATGAAGGATGGAGGTGATGATGTGGCAGAAGGGGGTGCGTACCCGACCCTGAGTCGTGACACTGGAGGCGTGTAAAATAGCATGGAACATGTGAAGGCCAATGTCAATGTCAAGATGATGGATCAGGGCATACAAAAGAAAAGTATGAAAAGGTCGCATGGTCGCGACATCCCTACTGGATAGTGGTAAGATGCATCGGACCAGAACTCTGTACAGGGCGTAGTCTTGGACCTGAAGGTCAACGGACTGGAATCGTCTATCTGTGGGGAGTCTAGCTTCCCTATAGAAATAGGAGTGGAGAGTGTCTAGAGTAATGTGAGAGTAGGGAGGATCAAATGGAGGATTCCTAGGTGGATAGCAACAAAAGGTGGACTGGGAGGGTCGTAGTCCAAGGAATCGATTTAGCAAGGTAGGGGTAATCGACAAGGGTATCCCTTGAACAGTGGTGACAAACATGAGATCGTTCTGTCTAACTATGTTATTATAGAATTCGGCACATAAAGATGTATTAATCGAATGAGTGCAGAATACTAGATTATCTAGTTGATAAAAGTTTATAACATTCATGGCTAAAGGACAAGATTGGGTGAAGAAGTGTCTATTGAGATAGCTAGTTTTGATAGGCTTGTAGGTTGTTCGAGCAAACTTATTACAAAGTTCTAGAGTCGGGAACCTAGGGTCGGGACTCGGTTCGGTACCGGGGTTCGCTTGGTTTGCTCGGCGTTTTCTACGTTAAGAAACATGCACTTATAAGAAAGGAATTAAGAAAATAATTCTAAATGCATAAAAGAAATCATACCGGGGAGGCATGGTTGAGATTGAGGAAGCACAAGTGTCACTTGATCTTCTTGGAAGGAAGGAAGTGAGGAAGGAGGATGGTTTTTGGTGTGGGAAGAAGAGGGGGTTCGGATGCCTTTTTATAGGCAGTTTTTTGGGGGCGCCCGGGAGCTCCCGGGCGCCCGGGACAGTGGTCTCTACCTTTGGCAGTGACTAGGGCTGTTGGGGGCGCCCGCAGTGGCCCGGGTGCCCCGGTCAGGTTGATTTTGTAGCTTTTGCTGCTTTGACTAATATGGGGGCGCCCGCGTGGTTCCGGGCACCCTGGTCAAGGGTCAGAGGCAGCTTTTTGCCCTGAGAGAAGATAAAGGCATGGGGGGGGGGCGCCCGGGGAGTCACGGGCGCCCGGAGTGTGTAGTAAGTGTCACATTTGATGTCTTGTCATCGTTTGACCATGGCTTAATTGGTTTGACCATGGTTTTAAATGATTTTACTGCTTTGACTATAGTTTGACTGCTTTGACCATGACTTGACTATGTTGACAATGGTTTGACCATGTTGACCATGGTTTGACTACATTCTGAACTACAGGATTAAACCACAATATAGGAATTAAAGGAATTACAATTGAGTTTAATTTTACTGTCTCACCCAATCTAGGGTTTTCAATCATGTTAGCCTTACAGGGTTTGTGAGACAGGTTTTGATAAGTAAAATTATTTTGAAAAATTATTATTTATTTTTGATAAACATAAATAATTTTGAAAACAATTGATTTTATTTTGAAAAGAATGTTTAAATCTACAAGTAACTGAAAATTTATGTTAGATTTGAATTTGACAAAGAATAATTTGAATTTGAATTTCAAAAATTGACTTCCAGGTCTTGGCGAGGCACTAGGCCTTCTTTGGCCGTAGCCTTATTGGATCATCAACCCTTTCCTTGACAAATCCTTTTAATGAAATTTCATTTTCAAAATTAATCTTTGAAAAATTCTGGTCTAACTAGTTTGGGTCTTGGATCGGTAGCTTCGGCTAGTTTCACCAGTCTAAAGAGACCAAGTATACTCGACCTTATTAGAATTGGTTTCCCTAACATACTATCATCTCACCGCCACCCAATACTATGTTGTTCAAATTTCAGTTAAGTTTGTTCAGTCCTTACACTAACCATTCCTAAGTCTAAGCATGATAAATTGCAGAAATTAAATAAACAATCAAGCAATTTGCAATCAAGAATTAAATTCTATCTAACAATAAATATAGTTTTTAATTTGGCTCCCCCTGGACTAAAGCCACGGTAATGGTTAGGCAAGATGTGAATCTTGTCCTTGGGGATCCAATACTGATTTGATCCAGTTTATTTGTTCAGGTACAGTTTAGGTACCCATGCCTGAACTTTATTTCTGGACTGGTTTAGTACAGCAAAATAGGATCTTTGTCTAGATTTGGTTCTATAGCCTAGTCCGGATCGATTTAGAACGGACTTCTGTTTTCCAAAATCATGTCAAGACCCTTGGAACCAGAAGTGAATCGTTCTAAAGCTGATCTAAGATCCTTAACCTGAGTTTTCAGGGAGAAATTCTCTTTCTCAAGTTTTTCAACTTGATTAGAGGTTCCTTCTTGAACCTTCTCAGTTAAGGGTTTAGAGTCAGCTCCCTCTTTCAGGAGTTTTACTTCCTGTCGGAGGGATTCGACTCAGAGTTTAGCTTTTGCCAAATCTCGAGAAAGATAAGATATTAATTCATTTAATTGACTTCTAGTAAATCCACTTACCTTGATTTCGCCGTCCTCTGAAAATGTCAGTCTGCCGTCGTCCTGTTCTAATTCTAACTCGGTCTCGACTTCTTCTGAGGCGGTTAGTGCGAGTAGGTTCGATTGTGGGACCTCTTCTTCTTCGGAGGAGGAGGACTCGCCCCACGTTGCTTGAAGTGCTTTCTTCTTCCTTGTCTTCTTTGCTTCCTTCAAGTTAGGGCATTCGGTCTTGTAGTGGCCCTTCTTCTTGCACTCGTAACAGGTTACATTGGGCTTGCTCTTTTCATTTGCGGGTTCAGCTGGTTCATCCTTTCTTCGGCTGGCTTTCCTTCTGTTGGTTTGGTTCTTCAATTCTTTGTAGTAGTTTCTTGCCAGTCGGACCAGCTTTGGTCGATCTCCTTCGTCTTCTGAGTCTGAGTCTGATTCAGACTCAGGTGTTAGTTGAGTTTTCTTCTTGGATTTCTTTTCAGATTTATCTGCAATAAAGGCAATGCCTTTCTCGGCCAGGGTGCAGTTAGTTTGCTCATGTAATTCTAATTCAGAGAACAATTCATCTAATTTAATTTTTGAGAGGTCCCGTGAAACCTTGTATGCATCTACCATAGATGCCCACAAGGTGTTTCTTGGGAAAGCATTTAAAGCGTACCTTATTAGGTCACGATTTTCTACCTTGTGACCGATGGTGTGCAGTCCGTTCATTAGTTCCTGGATTCGGGCGTGAAGCTGAGCTGCTGTTTCGTTGTCGGTCATTTTGATTGTATACAGCTTGTTCAGGAGCAGATCTCTTTTGCTGATCCAAGTGTCTGAAGTTCCTTCGTGCAGCTCGATCAGTTTCCCCCAAAGCTCCTTGGCACTGTTGAAAGGACCTACCCGGTTCAACTCTTCTTTTGTTAAACCGCATTGGAGGGTCTGGGTCGCCTTTGCATCAGCTTCAATCTTCTATTTCAGAGCGGTGTCCCATTCTGTGTAGGTCTGAGGTAGTCCTTCAGCATTCTTCGGAATCTCCAGTCCGGACTGGATGATTATCCACATGTCCACCTAAGTTTTCAGGTGGACCTCCATTTTGCTCTTCCAGTAGGAGAAGTCTTCCCCACTGAAGAGAGGTGGTCTTGCAGTGCTGAAGCCTTCTTGCATGGCCATTTTATCTAACAAAAATAAACTAACAAAAAAAATATCCCAAGACTTGGTCTTGGATTAGTAGTGCGGGATAAAGAGAAAATATTTGTCGAGGGGTGTTGCACCAATCTCGATTAACGAGAAAAATTTCGAACAAAACAAAAAAATAAAAAATTTCATAAAAATTCGAAAAATTCTCAAATTGGTGGTTGCACCAAATTTGAGCTTCCCCGCTCTGATACCACTTGTTGGATCGAGAGAAACGATAGAGAAATTACGCAGCGGAAATTTAAATCAAATACGCAAACACCATGTTTTTTACTTGGTTCGGAGTCGCGGTCGACTCCTACTCCTAGGCCCACGGTCGTTGACTGTTTTCTGTGGGCAATTCTATATTTTCGCAAAACCAGTTTACAAGATTGAATTACAAGTATAGTAAAGTAAACTTTAAAGGAAGCTCTTCGTTACCGACGTCCGGTGTAGATTGTCTTTTTGGAGCAGGAGGACGTCGTCAGCGCTTGTATCTCGAGTCGGGAGGTTTTTGGAGCAGAGCGCGGGAGCAGAAGAGCGTGAATGCGTTGGAAGAATTCGTTGTTGGAAGCCTTGGGGTCGAGGGCCTATTTATAGCCCCTGGGGGCGCCCGGAACGTCGGGGGCGCCCTCCCCACGTGTCAGCCGATCCGATTCCCTCTCGGTCAGCTTTGATCCCTTAAAACTCGGGATCAGGCTTTGACGGGGGCGCCCGAAAAGCTGGGAGCGCCCGGGTTGACAGGGTCTCCTCTTATCTGTTGGCTTCGCTGGGTTATGCTTCGTTAGCTTCAACTGGGGCGCCCGGGACGCTGGGGGCGCTCGGGAGCATGGGGGGCGCCCCGCCCATGAGCTGTCGAAGCCTGCCTTTGCTTCATGTGTTTTGTGTTCCCCTTGGGGGCGCCCGGGACACTCCAGGCGCCCTACTCAGCTTCCGCCTCACTCCTTTGAGGCTCTCTGAGCTGCAGACACTCGTTCCTTCGGTCCTGCATCCAGGGTTAGTCCAAAACAACACAGAGCAATATTATATTAATTTTATACAGCCTTAGATGTCTTGGTTCTGACTTTGGGCCTCCTAAATGGAGCCCTAGGTCGAACCGACGCCTACTGTTCCCTCGACGGGGAACGCGTCCTCACCTACTCCTCTCAGGAGAATTTACCTGATGCCAACCGGCTCCTCCGGTTGGACTTTTGCCCAGCGGTCCTTTGCCAGGTCTTGGATACCAAGCTATCCTTCGCCCGGGTGCCTAGCTGTCCTTCGCCAGGTCTTCAGTACCAAGCTGTCCTTCGCCTGGTGCCTAGCAGTCCTTCGCTAGGTCTTTGTATCCTGGCATTCCTTCGCCAGGTGCCTAGCAGTCCTTTGCTAGGGCATTGTATCCTGGCAGCCCTTCGCCAGGTGCCTAGCAGCCCTTCGCTAGGACTTTGTTTCCTGGAAGCCCTTCGCCAGGTGCCTAGTAGTCCTTCGCTAGGACTTTGTACCCTGGCATTCCTTCGCTAGGTGCCTAGCAGTCCTTCGCTAGGACTTTTCCTGCACACTTGAGTAACATTTTAGAAAACATTATGCCTTAACTTTTGAACCCTGTTGCCATTATCAAAACACAGGTTTGACTTGGGTGCTTTTTGCACCAACAAAGGGCACGCCAAGGAGTAGGGGCAAGTTATCCCCGAACCTTATATATCGAGGAGTTAGCGTCGGTTTGCCTTCCTTTTTCTTTGGTTTGTTGTTTTTAGTTTTCTGTTTCTGCATTTGCTTCCACTGCCTAACTCTGAAGTGCAGAAAGATCTTAAAAGCTTCAAGCTTAAGTGTCTGGCTATATTCACCCCCTCTCTAGCCATCCGGGTTCCAACAAGTGGTATCAGAGCGTGGGGCTCTGTTCACGGCTTAACATCCGAGAGCTTACAGCAAGATGGCTGGAAGAGAAGGATTGAGCACAAACCGACCTCCATTCCTCGACGGCACTGATTTTTCATATTGGAAGTCAAGAATGGAGTTTTATTTGAAGACCAACATGTGCATGTGGTTCTCGGTCAAAGAAGGTTTCATCCCTCCAAGGGATGCCGAAGGAAGAGACCTCGATTTCTCAAGTTGGTCGGCTGAGCAAATTAGAAAGGGTGAAGCAAATGCCAAAGCTGTGGTTACCCTGCAGTGCGGAATGTCCAAGGACCAGTTAATAAAGGTTGGCCCCTTCACCTCTGCCAAAGACCTATGGAACAAACTCCTTGAGCTCCATGAAGGAACTCAAGATACCCGGACAGCCAAGAAGGATCTCCTTCACAACCAACTCCAGAACTTGATAATGAGAGAAAATGAAACTGTAAGTACGTTTCATTGTCGATTCAAAGAAGTATTGAATGGTCTCCACTCCATTGATGAAATGGTAGAAAACCGAGACTTAGTGAGGTATGTTCTCAAAGCTTTTCCTAGGAACGCCTTGTGGTCATCCATGGTGGATGCTTACAAGGTGTCCAAGGATTTATCTTGTGTTAAGTTAGAAGATTTATTTTGTGAAATGGAACTACATGAGATCTCTATCAAAAGTTCAAAAGAGAAAGGTATTACCTTAGTGGCAGGTGACAACAAGAAGAAGAAGAAGGAGAAGGAAGTCTCTTCATCTTCATCCTCATCCGAGTCCGAGTCTGATTCCGAGGAGGATGGCAACGGGTCTTCTTCCTCTGAGATGGCCAATTTTGTGAGAAGAATGATGAGGAAGAGCCGACGCTTCAAGGGTAAAGGTAACTCGAGTGGAATTACAATTGATAAGTCTAATGTTACTTGTTATGAGTGTAGCAAGAAAGGACATTACAAGGATGAATGCCCAAAGTTAAAGAAGAAGAAGGGTAAATCAAAGAAGAAAAAGAAGGTCTTGAGGGCCACATGGGATGAACCGTCCTCTAGTTCATCCGAAGAAGAGAAGGAGGAGAAGTACACTCATCACCGTGCCCTCATGGCCATAGAGGATTCAAATGAAGAGGAGAGTGGAGACGAATCAAGCTCCTCGACCGCGCTTTCATCATCTTCGGATGATGAAGAGGTAATCTCTCCCGAGCTAGATAAGTGCTATAGAACCATTGCATGTCTAGCTAGGTTGCTTAAAAAAATCCAAGAACAAAGTTAAATTGTTGAAATTGGAAGTAGAAGAATTGAAATCCTCTAGGGTGGAGGATGTTAATGATTTTCATGATGACTTGCAGGTTAAGACCCTTGAGAATGACAATAAGGACTTAAAGAGTGAAATTGAAAATCTCAAGAATATGTTGGATCGAGAAATGCGAGAGAGGGGGGGTGAATGTCGCAATTCGTTCGGATTTAAAAGAGCGGGTGCGCAGCGGAAATAAAAGAGAGCACAACAACGCAAACACAGCAGGTTTACTTGGTTCGGAGCCTGGGTCGACTCCTACTCCAGGCCACGGTCGTGACCGTTTCTACGGGCAATTCTATAAGTCGCAAAGTTACAAAAGATTTACAATAAGCAGAATAGTAAACTTAAGTACAACTCTAGTTACGACGTCCGGTGAAGATTGAAGTTCTGGAGCAGCGGGACGTCGTCGGCTTGAGTTGGCAGCTTTCTGGAGCGTGTCGTGGAAGCAGAAGAGCGTAGAGTTGTCGAAGGAATTGGTTGTCCTTTGAAGAGGGTCGAGGCCCTCTTTATATAGGGCAGGGGGCGCCCGACATGCTCGGGGCGCCCTCCACGTGGCTTCCGATCCGGCGTGCTCTCGGTCGTGACTGATCGCTTCGACTTCGGGATAACAGTTGACTGGGGCGCCCGACGCGGACGGGGCGCCCGATTGACCGGTCAAACTTTATCACCGAGGCTTCGCGAGGGTGAGCTGCA
This sequence comes from Boesenbergia rotunda, assembly GCA_024364735.1. Taxonomy (NCBI): domain Eukaryota; kingdom Viridiplantae; phylum Streptophyta; class Magnoliopsida; order Zingiberales; family Zingiberaceae; genus Boesenbergia; species Boesenbergia rotunda. The sequence goes on along the minus strand of JAGFNQ010002235.1, from coordinate 192,031 downwards.
GCCGCCTTCAGTGGCGTGGCACAGTGGGCGCCCGAGACACGCGGGGCGCCCGATCTGCGTGGTGCCCGATTTGCGCGGCGCCCGCGACAAGAGGGGCGCCCGACATGCGCTGGGCGCCCCCCAACGCGGTGCTGTCGGAGGTTTACTTCTCTGCTGACTTTGGGTTGACTCTGGGGCGCCCGACACATCCGGGGCGCCCTACTCAGCTACGGCCTCACTCCTTTGAGGCTCTCTGAGCTGCAGAAACACAGTCCTTCGGTCCTGCATCTAGGGTTAGTCCAAAACAGCAAATAATAAGTTAGTTAAAACAGCTTTAGCTGTCTTGGTTCTGACTTTGGGTCTCCAAAATGGAGCCCTAGGTCGAACCGACGCCTAATGTTCCCTCGAGGGGAACGCGTCCTCACCTACTCCTCTCGGGAGAGTTTTACCTGGTGCCAACCGGATCCTCCAGTTGGACTTTTGCCCAGCAGTCCTTCGCCAGGTCTTGAGGTACCAAGCTGCCTTTCGCTTGGTGCCTAGCAGCCCTTCGCTAGGTCTTTACTTCTGGCAGCCCTTCGCCAGTGCCTAGCATTCCTTTGCTAGGGCTTTGTCCATTCTGGCAGTCCTTCGCCAGTGCCTAGCATTCCTTCGCTAGGACTTTGTCCATTCTGGCAGTCCTTCGCCAGTGCCTAGCATTCCTTCGCTAGGGCTTTTCCTGTCTGGCAGTCCTTCGCCAGTGCCTAGCATTCCTTCGCTAGGGCTTTCTTTCCTGGCATTCCTTTACCAGTGCCTAGCAGTCCTTCGCTAGGGCTTTTTCTGCACACTCAGTGAACAACGTTAGATCACAAATAAACTTAACTTTGAATCCTTTGCCAATATCAAAACCAGGTTCGATATGGTGCTTCCTGCACCAACAGAATATTCTTGAGAAGTTTTCAACTAGCTCTAAAACATTAGACATGGTACTAAATTCCCAACGGGCGGTTTACAACAAGGCCGGTATAGGTTACCGATCTAAAGAATCAACCTTTGTATCATTAATGTCAAGAACCCAATCTAGAGCACAAAATAATTCTAGGGTTCAAAAGGTTAGAAAGAAAGTGACTAAGGCATGGGTGCCTAAGTCCTTCATTATTGATGCCTTAGGTCCCAAAATTTAGGTACCTAAAACCTCAATATTTAGAATCGTATAAGCATAAATTGAGGGGGAGCATCTATCAACATAGATTGTTGATAAGTGGTGCTCTAAACCCAAGGCTAAGGTTACACTAGTTTCAAAATGAGTCAACAAGCCTTGGAAATTGTCTTTATACGTTTCATGAAAGGTTTAGATTCACACATAATTTGATCTTGTCATGAATTGCTTAGATTAATTGGTTTTCTTGTAGCAATTTATGTTTTACTGCAATTTGTGTTTTATGAAATCTCATTTGGGCAATAAGGAAACTTTTCATGCAATGAATGATGGTATATCTATGCTTCAAAATAAATCTACAAGTTTTGGAAAAATTATATATTGTGCATGAATGGTTTAGGTTGACACATGAATTGTTTCTATTGTGGATTGCCTAGGATGTGTAGCTTTATTATTGCAAGTTTGAGGTCTAGGTTAATTTCTTTTGACTGCATACAATTAAAGAATTTAGACAATTCCATGGCGACTTCATGTTTTTGTGAATGCATGTTTTCGAAACTGTCTAAATGAGGTAAATAAAATAAATGCATGTCGGACAAACTACAAGCATGTTTTGGAGATGTGATCACTTATTGAAATCGATACAAACATGATTGTGTCTCTTTTCATAGAAATTCTTAATGTGGAATAAACCTTAGTTAAGGGACACTAGTCACTTTGTATTTACCATAGAAAGTCCAGCTCATCACATTCATGCTTACCATGTGTTTTTTGAATCACACTTTAAACTTTGTATTTATGAGTTTTACTCTCAAGTTATATTGGAGATGTTGCATGATTTGAAAATATACATGTTAGTTAAAGAGATGCAAATCATGTTGTTTTCTTTGGTTAAGGAACATGAATATTGTTTAATGGAACTCTGTTAGGAGTTAAATTTTATTGTGTTAGGGTTTAGAGTGTTCAAACGTTGAAACAGAACCGTTTCTGAAACTTCTCAGTTTTAGAAACTCTTCTGTGTCATACCTGATCAGTCCACTGACCGATCAGGACTCACTCTGATCGGTTTGGTGACCGATCAGATCAATTCTGATCAAGGAACTCCCAGATCATTCCAAATTGATCCAAAAACTCCTGAGACCAATGACCTTCCATAGAATTGTATCAGTTTAATGATCATACTACAAACAAACATGATACAATCCGTTTACAATTGAAACATAATTGATCAGCCATTGATACAAACCTATGTTGGAATGTTCAAATTCATAAGAAAGGGTTTCTTGAGTCATGACTCTTGTTCTTAATGTCGTGTTTCAGAAATGTTTCTGAAATGTCGAATATTAATAGAGTTTACACCCCTATTGTGGAATGCAAATTGTTAATGCAGTCTGATCAGGAATGTATCAGAGTTTCAGGAATTTTTCTGAAATTTGATCGCTCCCCAGACTAACAAGAAATATTTCTGTATCAAGTAATCAACGAACCTGATTGGTCACGGAGACCACTCAGGATTATGTGTCGGATACAGATGCATTCCTTACTTGTCATATGAAACATATACATGTTTGACCATGATATAATTGTAGGACCGGTGCCGTCGATAGAGGGGGGAGGGGTGAATATCGACCGTGAAAGATCTTTCGGAATTCTTCGTAAAACTTTCGTTCTGGACTTAGAATATTAGTAGCGCAGCGGAAAATAACTAGAACGAAAAACAAAGCAAAGGACAATGACACGCGGGATTTATTTACTTGGTTCCCGACCCCCCTGGGTCAGTATGTCCAAGGCCTATGTACTCGGCGTGAGTCCACTATTGGTCTCCTTTCCGGAATTTCCGGAGGCGGAAAAACCCGTCTTACAGTTTACAATTACAATAAAAAGATATTGAAAGTTAAAGTACGGAACAAGTAAAAGCAAACCGAACACGAATATGAAACTCGACCGATCTGGACCTCCGAAGTGCCGCGCACTTCCTCCTGGAGCCTCCCGGTTGTAGAGCCTCGTCTTTAGCGCGTTGTCGATGGTCAGAATGATCAGAACAGTACTTGGCAGTTGATTCTGAAGCAGAGTGGTCGAAGCCCCTTATATAGGCCTCCTGGGGGCGCCTGGACGCTGGGGGCGCCCTGGAAGACTCGGTCAAACTTTATCCCTGCGCCTACATCGCCGCAGCTGATAACAGCTTTGACCAGGGCGCCCGGACCTCCCGGGCGCCCTCATAGAGGCTTATCTGTGTTTCGGAGACGAACCAGCACAAACAGCTTCGAACCCGGGCGCCCCGGACGCTCCGGGCGCCCCACTTGACACGTTTACTGCCTCTTTAGTACTGTCTGGGGGCGCCCTGGCTGTTGGGGGCGCCCTGGCTAATGGGGGCGCCCCCAACACTGGGGGCGTCCTGCTTAGGGCCTCCAGTAGCCTACTATTTATTCCACTCTTGGTACCTGCAAGATATACAACCACAAAGCATAGATACATATAATATTGGTCTTAAGGACTTGGTTCTGACTTCGGATTTCCACGAAACCCTAGGTCGAACCGGCACAAGTTCCCATCCCCGAGAACTTGCCCTTCACCTACTCCTTTCAGGAGACAATTGCCATCCAGCCCTTCGGGTGGACTTTTGCTTAGCTTCCGATACCTCCGGACCTCGAGACGCCCAAACCCTGACCCGTCTCTACTCCTGTCCTTAGTCATCACTCAGCTAAGTTGCTTAGTCCCTCGGACCAAGACTTCATTCCCTAGCAATCCTTCGCCAGGTGCCTAACAGTCCTTCGCCAGGTCTTCTTTCCCTAGCAGTCCTTCGCCAGGTGCCTAGCAGCCCTTCGCTAGGTCTTAGGGTTTCGATACCTAGCAGCCCTTCGCTAGGTGCCTAGCAACCCTTCGCTAGGTCTTAAGGTTTCGATACCTAGCAGCCTTTTGCTAGGTGCCTAGCAGCCCTTCGCTAGGTCTTAAGGTTTCGATACCTAGCAGCCCTTCGCTAGGTGCCCAGCAGCCCTTCGCTGGGACTTAGGGTCTCGATGCCTAGATTAACTAGGACTTTTCTTCAGCTAAGGTTACTTCTCTTTTGCTCCCCTTTGTCTGTTCAATGTATCACTGACTTAAGTGTATTGTCAAACATTAAAACACTTAAAGAGGAATATCATTGATGCAACTTGCACCAACAATCTCCCCCTTTTTGATGTTTGACAATAACTTAAGTTAGATTGGTTTAAGGGGCTAACTCACTATCCTTGGGATAAAAAATGAAAAAATGATATAAGTTTTTGGGGAAAGAATTTTTCTAACTTCTAACTTAAGCACACCTCTCCCCCTTTGTCATATATCAAAAAAAGAATACTTGCACCAACAATGAAGATATTTGATTTTATTTGAAAATACTTAGTGCAAAATTTTGAAAGCATTGTATTTTGAATGATATATTGCAATTTGTTGAGAGATGCATGTTTTGAAAAAGATGCTATATGTTTTGAAAAGTACTAGTACTTTGAAAAATTATGTAATTTTTTGAAGAATATAAGTACCTTTGAAAAATGTATTGAATTTTTGAATAATTAAGTACTTTTGGAAAATGTGTAATTTTTAAAAGAATACTATTTTGGAAAATATAAATATTATGCATATTTTGCAAGTACTAACCTTTTTGAAAAAGATGAGATTTTTAGAAAAATATAAGTAATTTTTGAAACATCATATTTTACTGGATTAGGATTCTTTTCCAGTCTGGCACAATCCTGGGAATCCTTGTTGACTACAAGGACATTTCGTAAGTGTCCTAGAAATTCTCCAACCCAAGTAAATATAAAAATAATCACATAACTTCTGAAAAATAGAATAATACATTTTGAATAATGTATAAATTTTTGAAGCCAGTCTGACACAATCATAGGAAACCTTGTTGACCACAAGGACATTTTCCTAAGTGTCATGGAGGATTTTCCAAACTCAAGATAAACATTTTTTTGTGAAATTGATCAAAAGCAAATGAATTTTTAAACATACTGGTAAATTTTTTTTTGAATGATAGTATTTCGAAAAAATACTTATGTTTTTAGCTAGATTTTGAAGATATTGTTCAAGAAAACATGTTATTAAATAGTTCTTTTGATGTGACCTCCCCCTAAACTTGACTTAGTCCTGGGAAGCTTGTTGACCACAAGTACTCTTCCTCTGAGTCTTAAGGTTTGATTCAGATCAAAAGAATAATAATTTTCAAAATAATTTAAAACTTGTCAGACTCCCCCTAAATTTGACACGTCCTAGGAGTCCTTGAAGATCATAAAGTGGTTTATTAAAGTCAAAGAAACGATAATTTTCAAGTAGATAAATTTTGAAGCCACAATTTGGAAAGAAGATAATTTTGAAAACATATGTGATGCAAATTAAGGTGCAGTTTTCGAAAAATATTTTTAATAAACAGAACAAAACACTCCCCCTGCATCCAACACCGTTTGACTCTAACTAAGTGCCTTAAGGAATTTTAGTGTTGTCCTAAGAGGCTTGTGTCTAATTGAGTGAGTCAAACAATTTTCAAAGGATATAATTTTTGAAAACATATAATATATATATTCAATCAGACAAGCATGAATTCCATAAAAACATTATTATGTTGAAGCACTATTTTGAAAATATATTTTTAGAAAAATATTCTAACAATTTTGAAAAAATATTTTTCAATTCATTAGTCCTTAACATCTCACCCATTTTAGATGTATCAATACAGCAAGCATGGTTGCCTTATAAGTATATTGTGAGATGCTTGAATCATTTTTCTTAATTTATTATTAACTCTAAGATTTAATTGAAGCTTGTGTTAGATTTGAATTTGACAAGAAGTAACTTGAATTTGAATTTAAAAAATCGGCTTCCAGGTCTTGGCGAGGCACTAGGCCTTCTTTGGCCGTAGCCTTATTAGATCATCAACCCTTTCCTTGACAAAGCCTTTTAATGAAATTTCATTTTCAAAATTACTTGTTGAAAAATCATGGTCTAACTAGTTTGGGTCTTGGATCGGTAGCTTCGGCTAGTTTCACCAGTCTAAAGAGACCAAGTATACTTAACCTTATTAGAATTGGCTACCCTAACGTACTATCATCTCACCGCCACCCAATACTAGGTTGATCAAGTTTCAATTATTCTTTTTCCTATAACCGTTCTAATATATGCATAAAATTTAAATATGAATGACATGTCATATAAAAAGAAGTAGCAGATGCATGACATGGCAATTATGCATGAGTCAAACAAGTCCAAAGCATTTTATTTAAGTTTCTAAAAATGTATCAAATTCCCGATTTGATACATGACGTGTGAACCCGCGAATATGCCAACCCACTTTGACATTTTAATGTTATTAATTTTAATTGTTACAGTTTGCGTAAAATTTTATTTTAGTTTGAGTTTAAGTTATTTAAGATTTGAAGTTGAGTTAATTGAAGTTTGAATTAAATTGAGATTGAATTGATTTGAATCAATTAAAGTTGAATTTATTTGAAGTATATTGAATTGATTTTATTTGAATTAAATTGATTTAATTGACTTAATTAAAATTTTAATTGAATTGAATTTAATTTAATTTGAATTTGATTTAATTTGAATTTAATTTAATTTAATTTGAATTTAATTTAATTTGATTTTAATTTGAATTTAATTTGAAGTTAATTTAATTTGAATTTAATTTAGATATAATTAAGATTTAATTTGAGTTTAATTAGGATTAAATTAAAATTTAATTCGAATTTAATTAGGATTCAATTAAGATTTAATCCGAATTTAATTAGGATTAAATTAAGATTTAATTCGAATTTAATTAGGATTATAATGATTAATTAATAATTATGGGTTTAAATTCATCATTTTCATTATTTCAAAAATTTCTTCTTCATTTTTATCTTTCTTTTCAAGTTTTTCTAATAATTTTGATTTATTTGAATTTTTGTAATTTTTATTAACTATGGCCTTTATCTTAGATAGTTCTATATCCTCCTCAAGATTAGGTCTTTCAATATCCTTACAGTAGGTGGAGTAATTTGGGCCACTAATTAAGGTTTTGTAATAATCTTTAATATTATCTATAATTAAATTATTATCTAGGAGAATTTTCTCTTCAAAATTATCTTCAGATATATTTTCAATATTTTCAACATTAATCTCTAGATTATCTTTAAGATTTTCAGAATTAATTTCTGAATTAATCTTGAGATTTTCTGAAGTATCCTTAAGATATTCAAATTTGAATTCGGATTTATCCTTAGTATTTTCAAATTTGAATTCAGAATTATCCTTAGGATTTTCAAGTTTGAATTCGGAATTATCCTTAGGATTTTCAAATTTGAATTCCGAATTATCCTTAGGATTTTCAAGTTTGTGAATTCCGAATTATCCTTAGGATTTTTAAGTTTGAATTCGGAATTATCCTTAGGATTTTCAAATTTGAATTCTGAATTATCCTTAGGATTTTCAAGTTTGAATTCGGAATTATCCTTAGGATTTTCAAATTTGAATTCTGAATTATCCTTAGGATTTTCAAGTTTGAATTCAGAATTATCCTTAGGATTTTCAAATTTGAATTCCGAATTATCCTTAGGATTAATTTTGTCTGAATTAAAATTATCAGAACTAATTTTATCAGAAAAATTATCAGAATTAATTTTATCAGAAAAATTATCAGAGTTAATTTTTTCGATAAATTATCAGAATTAATTTTATCAGATAAATTATCAGAATTAATTTTATTAATTTCTGAATTGATATTTTGAATTAAATAATTAATTTCTAATATTTTGGTCATATTCACGTTTTGTAATTTAACATGCAAAAAGTTAATTTTACTATGCAGTAAATCTACTTTATCAGAACAATTAACTACTTTATCACATGGCAGTGCAGGAACTTGTAAAATTTTTGGAACATAAATCTTGAGTACCTTCGTCGGACACTTATTTTTGTAATGTCCGTATTTCTTGCATTTGAAACATTGTACGTGACTTTTGTCCCTCCGGCTTCCTGGCGCTGGTGCCTCCTTCGCCACCGGTGATGAAGATCGAGTCTTACGAGTAGGGCACTGATTTTTATAGTGCCCTCTCTCCCTGCACGTGAAACAGATAATATGGAATTTAAAAACAGACATTTAAATATAATATACCAGATTCACCCCTGGGCTCCCCCTCAACTCTGGCGTGTTGCTCCGTCGGCGGTTAGTCCGGTGAAGAGCGGCTCGGCTCTGATACCAATTGTAGGACCGGTGCCGTCGATAGAGGGGGGGGGGTGAATATCGACCGTGAAAGATCATTCGGAATTCTTCGTAAAACTTTCGTTCTGGACTTAGAATATTAGTAGCGCAGCGGAAAATAACTAGAATGAAAAACAAAGCAAAGGACAATGACACGCGGGATTTATTTACTTGGTTCTCGACCCCCCTGGGTCAGTACGTCCAAGGCCTATGTACTCGGCGTGAGTCCACTATTGGTCTCCTTTCCGAAATTTCCGGAGGCGGAGAAAACCTATCTTACAGTTTACAATTACAATCAAAAAGATATTGAAAGTTAAAGTACGGAACAAGTAAAAGCAAACCGAACACGAATATGAAACTCGGCCGATCTGGACCTCCGAAGTGTCGCGCACTTCCTCCTGGAGCCTCCCGGTCGTAGAGCCTCGTCTTTAGCGCGTTGTCGATGGTCAGAATGATTTGAACAGTACTTGGCAGTTGATTCTGAAGCAGAGTGGTCGAAGCCCCTTATATAGGCCTCCTGGGGGCGCCCTGGATGCTGGGGGCGCCCCGGAAGACTCGGTCAAACTTTATCCCTGCGCCTACATCGCCGCAGCTGATAACAGCTTTGACCAGGGCGCCTCGGACCTCCCGGGCGCCCTCATGGAGGCTTATCTGTGTTTCGGAGACGAACCAGCACAAATAGCTTCGAACCCGGGTGCCCCAGGACGCTCCGGGCGCCCCGCTTGACATGTTTACTGCCTCTTTAGTACTGTCTGGGGGCGCCCCCAACACTGGGGGCGCCCTGCTTAGGGCCTCCAGTAGCCTACTATTTATTCCACTCTTGGTACCTGCAAGATATACAACCACAAAGCATAGATACATATAATATTGGTCTTAAGGACTTGGTTCTGACTTCGGATTTCCACGAAACCCTAGGTCGAACCGGCACAAGTTCCCATCCCCGAGAACTTGCCCTTCACCTACTCCTTTTAGGAGACGATTGCCACCCAGCCCTTCGGGTGGACTTTTGCTTAGCTTCCGATACCTCCGGACCTCGAGACGCCCAAACCCTGACCCGTCTCTACTCCTGTTCTTAGTCATCGCTCCGCTAAGTTGCTTAGTCCCTCGGACCAAGACTTCATTCCCTAGCAATCCTTCGCCAGGTGCCTAGCAGTCCTTCGCCAGGTCTTCTTTCCCTAGCAGTCCTTCGCCAGGTGCCTAGCAGCCCTTCGCTAGGTGCCTAGCAGCCCTTCGCTAGGTCTTAAGGTTCCGATGCTAGCAGCCCTTCGCTAGGTGCCTAGCAGACCTTCGCTAGGTCTTGGGGTTTCGATACCTAGCAGCCCTTCGCTAGGTGCCTAGCAGCCCTTCGCTAGGTCTAGCAGTTCGCTAGTCTAGGTCGATACCTAGCAGCCTTTCGCTAGGTGCCTAGCAGCCCTTCGCTAGGTCTTAGGGTTTCGATACCTAGCAGCCCTTCGCTAGGTGCCTAGCAGCCCTTCGCTAGGTCTTAAGGTTTCGATACCTAGCAGCCTTTCGCTAGGTGCCTAGCAGCCCTTCGCTAGGTCTTAAGGTTTCGATACCTAGCAGCCCTTCTCTAGGTGCCCAGCAGCCCTTCGCTGGGACTTAGTGTTTCGATGCCTAGATTAACTAGGACTTGTCTTCAGCTAATGTTACTTCTCTTTTGCTCCCCTTTGTCTGTTCAATGTATCACTGACTTAAGTGTATTGTCAAACATTAAAACACTTAAAGAGGAATATCATTGATGCAACTTGCACCAACAATAATTCTGTATATGATTTCATGTGCAATTCACACTTATTGACGTATGATGCATATACGTTGTTGCCATGATACATTTATGGTATATGCCTCTCATATGCAATTCAAAAATTATCCTTTGATTATTTTGGATTTTGGGGGGAGACCCGTATTTGAGGGGGAGGTATGTTCAAACTTAATAACCATACCCTTTTCGATTTTTGACAAGGGGAGAAAATGATTGATTAAGTTTAGGGTTATTGTATGGGGAGGATTTTGATTCCCTTACAATAATTGAACTGCCTCCAATTGATCATCAATGCCGAAACTTAAATCGGGGTGTCAAACAATAAAAAGGGGGAGATTGTTGATGCAGTCTGACCTTGATTGTTGTTTTGGTGTTGACACCGATTTAAGTTTTGATTTAAGTTTGGTCGAGCGAATTTGGGTTAAGTCCTGGTCGGGGACTGGGCATGAAACCCTGGTGAGTGAAGCTAGGTGATGGAAATCCCGGTGAGTGAAGCCGGGTGACCGAAACCCTGGTGAGTGAATCCAGGTCCTAGCTTGGAGGGCTAGGTTAAAGTCCCAGTGAGTGAAGCTGGGCATGACATGAGTCAGAGAAGGGCTGGAGGCTTGTTTTCGTGACTTAGAGTGCATTTGGGCTTGCCTGGATCGGTCTGGTGACCGATCAGGGAGTTGGCACGGTGCTCCTTCGTGGATCGGTCTGGTGACCGATCCAGCGATGACTGATCAGACTGGTGACCGATCAGGGAGTATGCGTTTCACCCACTGCTTGGCTCCTGATCGGTCTGGTGACCGATCAGGGAGCACACAGTGAGGTTGAGTTCCCTTGCTGATCTGCTCCTGATCGGTCTGGTGACCGATCAGGATCATTGTGCAGATCGTTCTGGAGAACGATCCAGCGTCGCGGGTTCCTCACTATGATCGATCAGGACGGAGCCTGATCTGTCTGGTCATGACCTGATCGGTCTGGTGACCGATCAGGAGGCTTCCTGATCAGTCCGGTGATCGATCAGGAGGTTTGGATTGCGAAGCTCAGAAATCGCCCAATAAAGGGGTGGATAGGTCTGGTGATCGATCCACAACCTGGGATCGGTCTGGTGATTGGTCCAGGAGAGTCCCAGAGAAATCGCGATTTCTGATTGAGCATTGGGGATCGATCAGGACAGAGCCTGATCGGTCTGAACCCAGCCTGATTGGTCTGGTGACCGATCAGGAGAGCCTCTGATCGGTCCGGTGACCGATCACTTTAATTCAAATACGCTGTCAGAAGTGTCTGATCGCGTCTGTTTTCTCTGTCGATTCTCTGATACATTGCCGATTCTTTTTGATATGCATTGCTAAGCCTCTGTTGGAGTGTGCAGGTGATTCAAACACTCAAGGAGGGTCAATGGGAGGCTTTCCTTGGAGCAGGTTTGTTTGTTTCTCCTTCTCAGGTTTCAACGGCAACTGGAGCAGCTGGCGACTGATGGAGACTCAGCTGGAGAGGAGGTCTTCAGTGGACTGAGTGCTCAGGGAGGTCAGTGGGTTCAGGCTGACTCAGTGGATGCTGATGAATCTTGCGATGGTGAGAGGGAGCTTATGTGACGAAGCTGGAAGCAGAGGAGCGGAGGCGAATAAGACAGAAACTTGGGAAGTTTGGCTGGGCTGTGTTCGTGCTCTCTGTTGCTTTGTGCTTGAGCGATCTTGTTGCATTCCTGTGAGATCTTTGTGAGTGTTTCTTCTTGTGTGATCTCTTGTACTCAAGCTCAACCATTTGTGAGATCTGTGGAGAGGTTTCTCCACCGAGAAAGAGGCTCTATCTTATCCGGTGTTCATCGGGACTTGATCTGCCGACGATCAAGGGATCGCCCACCTTAAGGGCACACCAGGGAGTAGGGGCAAGTTATCCCTGAACCTTGTATATCGAGGAGTTAGCGTTAGTTTGCCTTCCTTTTGCTTTGGTTTGTTGTTTTTAGTTTTCTGTTTCTGCATTTGCTTCCGCTGCCTAACTCTGAAGTGCAGAAAGATCTTAAAAGCTTCAAGCTTAAGTGTCTAGCTATATTCACCCCCCCTCTCTAGCCATCCGGGTTCCAACAAATTTAAGTCGGTCAAAGGTTTGATTGGACATTTGGTGAGGAAGTCTTAACAGGTCATGGTTGACCGGGATTAGGCAAAGGAACCCTAGACTTGTGCATACAAGTTAAGGTTGAAGTCAATCGATTGGTGTTGGTTTCTCGCGAAGAGAAGCTTTCTTATTGATTGGGTGATTGATAAAGGAAGGAGTGAATCGATTGGGTAATCGATTGAGAGAGTTATGTCGTGAGAACAGAAGCAAGCTGAATTGATTATGTAATTGATTCAACCTCCTCTTAATCGATTAGGTAATCGATTAAGGGGGACTGTAATCGATTAGGCAATCAATTACGGTGGTATAGCGCAAGAGCACAAAAAGGTACTGAATCGATTTAGCAACCGATTAAGATCTTCATAATCGATTGGCTAATCGATTAAGCTTCAAAAAATAGCCGTTGAACGACTAAGTTTGACGTGATAATCGATTGGGTAATCGATTAGGGAATCCTAAGTCACGGGTATATAAGGTTTTCAAGTAGGTTTGAAGTGGGATCGCTCCGGCATTCCTTTGACGCTCTTCACCTTCTTCATCGTCATTTTAAGTAAGACCTTGAAGCTTAGTGCTGCTGCATTTCGAAGGATCAAGAGACGATTCGAAGCTTGAAGGAAGCAAGAAAAACAAAGAGAACTAATTTGTGTAAATCTTCTAAGGTTTCCTTTGTATTTTCTTTCTCTTGAGTGTTTCTTCGTGTAAGCTTGTGAGAGGTTTCTCCACCTCAAGAAGGAGATTTTTCATAGTGTATGAGAGTGAGAGAAAGAGCGGATCTTTGGATTAATAATCTCAAGGAGATGAATACCAAATAAATCAAGATGTTAGTATTGCTTAAGTTTTCCGCTGTAATAAATTATCAACAAATAGATCGGAGCTAATCATCCCTCCTTCTAAGTCTCATTCCGGTCCTAACAGTTTTGTCAACTGTATAAATGTATATCAACATGTATAATTAGTGGATACACACTCATTAAAAAAATATAATTAGTTGACATGATAATAAATCTTAGCATCAATTTTAGTTGTACAAAATGTATCTCTTCCGTATAAAAAGTATAAAATATTATTATGTTAGAATAAAATATTTTTATAATATTTATTACAGTGAAATTAATGATACTGGACTACTTAGATGAGCAATATCATTTTTTTAATAATTAATTAACATGATCACTATAATTTGACCATGACCCAGGTCAAGGTGAAATGGCAGGACGCCCAGGTAGTTTCTCTAGTACATACGGTTCGAAACTTGATTATGACGTTGAATTTCAACTACAACACAGGTCATTTTCTTCACGTGGGATGAATAATAATCCAAACTATGGCGTCCTACAGTTTCTTCCAATGGATTAAAAAATTTGAGATGTTAGCTGATAGGTAGAATCCTCAAGAATGAGATGGTACCTCCGAGTGCCATGAACTGCTGAGGCCGCTCCGATCTGCGAGGAAAATGACCATTAGCAAACCCGCCGGAGAAGATCCCTGGTCAGACCCTCCGACAGTCAAGTCAGTATCCGCAGGAATATGATGAAGCAAAGGAAATAGTGGATGGGAACCCGATCGCGCATACCTACGGAAGGGGGAAGGGAGGGGCTTATATAGCCGGGGGAGATAACAACCTCTGTCTGTGTCAATCACTCTTCTATACCTGCAGTAGGCAGGAGTATGGGTGCTTGTCAGCTCATGGGAAGGCACCGATCGGCGTCGCTCTGCCTCACCCGTGGAAGGGCGGTATGGCGCGGGGTGCTCGTGTAGTACAGTAGTACGGTGTCATTGGAACCTCTGCGACGTGTGCCATAAATACGTAAGGGGTCGCTGCCCCCCGTACCATGGTCGGATGTGTGAGGTCATGGGGGATGCATACTGTTCCCGAGTGACGTACTATCCCCGAGTGGAGTAGGGTACGCCCGGGTTGGGAGATGCGTAGAGTTGATCTACCCGACCTAGCCTTGGGTCAGGCGGTCGGGTGTCCGAGAGTTAGGGAACTTCCTGGGGGTCGACCTTTCGTCGGCCTACCCCTTGAGCCTCCGTTCGCATCGCGTGTAGTTAAGGTGGGCTCCTCGATGTCCTCGAGCGGGTGGACCAGGCCGAATTATGTCAGCTTGACTCCTGAGCCTCTCGGTTTACATGAACTCCGAGAGCCTCAGATCCGACGCGGTGCCAGGCTGGCCGGCCAAGCTACTCGTGGGCTAGGCTGGGATCATAAGCATCCCCTCCGAGTCTAGTCGAAGGAGGCACCGAGTCCGACTGACTAGACTGTTGTTTTAGAGCAAGCTTGGCGCACTCGAGTGGTCTAATCTTCCTTGCGATTCTAGCAGCCTCATCTGCGTGGGTTGCCCGACCAGCAGACCTAGTCACATCGTGCCGTCTTTTCTATCTCATCCTTCGTCCGAGCTGGGACAATTCGTATCCCTATCATAATTACCGCACTTAACCGCCCGACCACGTGTCCTCCGGCTATTGCTTCCTCGAGCAACGAGGAGTCCACCGCCCGTCCTCGCAATGATTAGCTCGCACGTGTGCCGCGCCGCCTCGGGGGTTACTTTGGGTTCGATCGGACGGTTCGCATCCTCTCCCGCTTCTCCTCTGGCTTGTCATCGGACGACAGGGATCGTTTCCCATACCCTATAAATAGGCCTTTACCCTTTGGTTTTTACCATCGCCTTTTCGCACCTGACGCCGAGTTGCTGCTCTTGCACTCTCTGCTAGGGTTCCGGTGAGTTTTGGTGGCGCGTGCTTTTCAGTCATCTTCCCCGATGAACCCATTTTTACTCAGTCAGTCCCTTTTCCCTTACCTCTCGTTATGGCTTCCTCATCTTCCCACTTTGACCCTTGGTACCTTACCATGGTGTCCGAGCTCGACCATCATGATCTCGAGGAGATCCATGCCAAATACCATATCTCCCCCGACCACCATCTTCGCTTACCTCATTCCACTGACCGACCTGCTACCCCTCCCCTTAGTTATATCACTGTCTCCCGGGATCATCTGCAGGCCGGGCTATGCTTTCCCATCCACCCCTTTATTACCGCCATTTGTCGTTTTTTCCAAATCCCCTTATCTCAGTTAGCCCCGAACGCCATCCGACTAATATGTGGGTCGGTGGTCATCTTCTCACTGTACAAAATTCCCCTCCAGCCTGAAGTTTTCTACTACTTCTTTTATCCCAAAAGGCAAGACTCGGGTGATTTCTTTTTCCAAGCTCGAGCCAAGACATCTTTTCTGTCGAAACTCCCAACCTCTAACAAGGGTTAGAAGGAGCGATACTTCTTTGTCAGCACTATCCCGGCCCCGAGCTGGCCGACCGACTAGAGATCTGACCTTCCTCCTTCTCCCCCTCTTCCCATTCCCAAAAACTACCGATCTCTTCCCTCTTATTTGTCGGCCCTCTCCAGAATCGGGGGTCGACACTTCCATGGTGGGCACCTACGTGTTCGGGCTAATCACCGTGCCGTTCCGCCGGCCTGCCTCACTCGGTAATTTCACTGTTTTGGTCCTTTACTCTTTTATGGCTGACTAGCGCTGCTTATTTTGTAGCTAACATGATGCTAGCGGCGGCTCTGGAAGAGGGCTTCGGCTTGGATGATGCCGAGATGGATGCCTGCACGGCTGAGCAACTAGCCCAGTGGGAGACTGCCCCACCGACCCCTGAGTTGTCGCATTCTTCCAATCCCGCACCCATGCCGGCAGTCGTCGCTGTCCCGGGGTCCGAGTTGGAAGACGACCAGCCCCTCATCCTCCGGCGTAGGCGAGAGCGCGGGGCCGAGCCTAGGCCGCCACCCACCGATCATGCGGAGGCCTCTACCAGCCGGCCGCGAAAGAAGCAGAAGGGGAAAAGGCCCGCAGCTGAACCCTCCGCATCACAGTCTTCCTCGCATCAGGCATCATCGGGGGAGTCGGGCTCTTCCCGGTCGGGGGATTCACTTGGACATCCCCTAATGCATCTCCTGCCACCTTCGATCTCCGACATCAAGATGAGTCTGGAGGTGCCGAGTGGAGTGATCTCGGACCATACACAAGAAGTCCATCTACACGGACCACTCGTCGTCCACTTCCTCCACGACCTTCGAGAGGTCAACTATCGAGGCCCGACCGTCCGAGCGGACGTCTTCATGTCAGCCACCACCCAGGTACTCTAAGCCTACTTTGTTTCTTCCTTATGACTTCCTCAACTTGGTACTGACTAGACTTTTTTACGCTTTGCAGCTTTGGGGTGCCAGCTATACCATGTCAATGACTATGCTGGTGCATACCAAGGCTCGGTTTCGAGCGGAGCGGTGAGTGGAACACTTGGAGGCCCGACTTCGGCATACTCGGCTAGCCTCCAATGAAGCCTCTCTCAATGGCTTGAGGGACGAAGTTATCGCCTTGCAAGATCAGCTGGCCCACTCGGAGGAGTAGCTGGAGATCTCCAAGGCGCAAATTACTTCGGCCGATACAGCGGTTGGACAAGCGCTCCACTGAGTCTCCCAAGTCGAGCATACGGAGCGCAAGGCTTGGGCTCTCCGGGACAAAGTGAAGGAGGAGCTGCTGAAAACACAAGCCGACCTCCTCGAGCTGACTTGGACCTCCGAACCCTTGCGCGCCCAGCTGGTGGCCAAGGAGTAAGAGGCCAACTCTCTGGCAAGTCAACTGGCTAGCCGGGACGCTGAACTATGGGCACAGGCGGAAGAGCTGGGTCGGCTGCGCATGCAACAGTCCGCCTGGGAGGTAACCCGGTCGGAGCTTGACGAGCTCCGGGCCTACAAGGCGAACGAGGCGACACAGTGGGACGCTCGGCGGGTGGAGTACTTAAACTCTAGGGACTTTAGCCACGAGAGGTTCGAGAGGCTGCACCCTTTGCTCAAGCAGCAGCTGATCAGCACATTTGAGCAGCTTAAGCAAGGGGGGCACCTTCCTCCTGACCTCCCGGTCAACGCCATTAAGCTGTCCGGGCTAACCCATCAGATGGCGGAGGTCTTCCGACCCTTCAAGTGAGGGTCGGAGTTTTCATTTTCTTTTTTCTGTCTTGTTTCTCTGTAGAGGCCTTGCCTCAATTTTGTACTGATTAATGCAATCCTTTCTCTTTGTGAATGGTGTTATGCGTTTGTTGTCGTTTTTTCTCTAAGTCTTGCAAGCTCGAGCAAATGCCCAAGTTCCCATCATATTCCCTCCTTGGTTAGGCTGACTCGGCCAATTCGGTCAAGGCATGTGACCCTGGGTTAGGCTAAAGCTAAGGCCTAGCCTTGTTGCATACTCGAGGCTCATGTTATTGGTCGGCCGCCCAGCGGGCTGACTCTAGATGTTCGGTCGGCCAGATCTCCAGGAGTGTGGGTCGCCACGCGTCCGGGTTGGGGGTCTAGCCGAGGGGTTTGTGGGAGCATGCCCACTTATAACTCGCTAGGAGTGAGAGTCTGGACGCTCGGTCGGATGCACCCCAGGGAGCATGGGTCTCCATGCGTCCGGGCTGGAGGCCGAGCCGTCGTGGGAGCATGCCCACTTATAACTCGCTAGGAGTGATAGTCTGGATGCTCGGTCGGATGCACCCCAGGGAGTGTGGGTCGCCACGCGTTCGGGCTGGAAGCCGAGCCGAGGGGTTCGTGGGAGCATGCCCACTTATAACTCGCTAGGAGTGAGAGTCTGGACCGGGCCAACCTCTTCGAGTCTAGTCGAAGGAGGCATCGAGTCCGACTGGACTGTTGTTTCAGAGCAAGCCTGGTGCACCCGAGTAATCTACCCTTCCTGCTAACTCCACCGCCTGATCCGAGCCAGTCACCTGATCGGCGGGTCAACGTCCCTTCAAGCGCCCTATCCACCATATCCTCGATTTGAGAAGATTCGTATCTTTCCCATTAATTATCGCATTAACCAGCGAGGCTACGTGTCCCCTGGCTATTGGTTCCCAGAGCAACGGAGCGTCTGCCATCGGGCTCCGCGAATGATTGGTGCGCACGTGCCATGCCGAGCCTTAGGATTTACCGCGAGCTCGATTGGACAACCCAGATTTTTTCCCGCCTTTCACCTGGATCTCAATCGAACGACTGGGGTTGACAGTCCTACCCTATATATAGGCTCTTGCTCCATAGTTCTTACCATCACCTTTTACTTCTGACGCTGAACTGCTACCACTGCTCGCTCTGCTAGGGTTCCGGCAACTCTCGTCGACATTTGTCCTCCGGTCGTCTTCTCCGGTGATCCTTTTTTCACTCGGTTAGTTCTGTACTCCATCTTTTAAATATTTATAGCTAACTAAAACCCTTGTTTCCTTGCAGCAAATATGATGCCGACAGCTGCCTTAGAGGAGGGGTTCGGCCTGGATTATGCCGAACTCGACTCCCAGGTCAGCGAACAACTGGATCAACGAGAGGCAACTCCCCTGGCGGTTTCTCCCCCCAAGGTGCCATCCTCTAGCCATAGAGCGGTACCAGTCTTCGACCCCGAGCCCATAGACGTGGATGACCAGCCGTTGGTCACTCGGCGCTGAAGGGAGCAACCGTCTGACTTAGTGTCCGTGCCCCCCGCCGCTCCCACAACCGGGACTTCTACTAGCTCTCGGCCAAAGAAGAAGAAGAAGAAGGCAGCAACCCCTTCTCCAGCGACCTTAGCTCCGGCAGTCCCTGCTTGGGTGGCCCCGTCTACAGCGGCCCCGGCTCTAGTTCTGACCCCAAACCTAACCTGAGCCGATTCCCTGGAGGCTCGGATCCGAAGGGCTCCTTCCCCTCCTACTGAAGGTTCGGACACTTGGCCTTTCCACTTAGTCATATCGTCTCGGGCTGTCGATAGCGAGTGCTACGAGGCGCCCACTGCCGAACCGCTTGAGTCATCCCATGAGGTCCATCTATACGGTCCGTTCGACGATCAATTTTATCAAGGCCTTCGAGAGGCCAACAACCGGGGTCCAACCAGCAGAGCCAATGGCTTTCTTTCGGAGGCCAGTCAGGTAGGCTAGTTTTTGGTTCGCGTTTTTCTTCATTTTTATTCTTGTCTTGAGACTTAAGGTCAGTTCTCTGTCTACAGTTCTTTGGCTCGGCCTACAACCTGGCTGTTTCTTTTGTAGCCCACACCCGAGTTTGGCAGCAGGCGGAATCATGGGCGGAGAGGTTGGAGACTCAGCTATGCCATGCGCAGCTAGTTTCCAATGAGGAGACTCTAATTGGGCTTCGTGCCAAGAACTTGGCCCTACAAGACCGTCTGGTTGACGCGGAGGCGCGACTCACGGAGACCCAGACGGAGCTACACTCGGCAAGCACGGCGGCCGCCCAGGCACAACACCGAGTTACCAGCCTAGAGTATACGGATTGCAAGGCCTGGGCCTTCGAGAGCCAGGCTCGGGGTGAGCTAACCAAGGCCAAGGCAGAGCTCCTGGAGGTGTCCCAATCGGTTTCCGCCCTGCACACTGATCTGACCGCCAAGGAGCAAGAGCTGGCGATTCACGCGAAGAAGTAGGAGGACCTGGCGACCCAGCTAACGCAGCGAGACGGGGAACTGAGCACCCCCTCGGAGGTGCTCGGTCAACTAAAGGATCAGCAAGCCACCTTGGAAGCAGAGCTGGAGACGGCCCGGAAGGAGCTAGAGGAACTTCGGGCCTACCAGGTGGGGGAAGCGGCTCGGTGGGACTCTGTTGGGACCGGGTGCATGTTGACATGGATACGGGTTCGTAATTTTAAAGTTTAATTACGTGCAGCGGAAGGTTTAGCATAAATAATTTCTTAAATTATTTTAACCACGTATCTAGCATGCAACCTTAAGTTGTGGAGACATGATTATAAATTAAAATTTTGCAGAAAGTAAACTAATTTACTTAATACCTCGTGTAACTCGTAGAAAGGGACGAGATCCAACCGTAGCGTCCCTTGGAAGCTCCGCCTCTATTTACGTCCACGCCGAGTCCTCTTCGGGATGACTTCGCAAAGCCACGAGTTTCGTGCCGACAAGAACTACTAGATTCTCCAAAGGCACGACAAGAATATCAAGAGAGGGAGATGGAAGACTAACCACCAAGTAACGGAATCAAGATCCGGGGAAAGGAAGGAGTTGCCTTGATTTCTTTATATAAAATAAATCTCTTTATATAAATTTCTTTATATAAATTTATTTATCCATAATTTTATAAAACAAATCGCACTTGATTTATTTTATAATTCAAACCAAATAAATTGGTTTCCCTCCTTTGTTGTGGCCGGCCAAAACAAAGAGGGTGGGGACCCTCTTTGGCCGGCCAAACCAAGCCGCCTCCTCGCGAATTAAACTCATTTAATTCGTCCAATAAACCTTATAAAGACTTAGCCATTTTAAGCTTCCGATGCGCTTCTGATTAATTTAGATTCGACTTATTTCTCTTGATTTGAAAATCTAATTTTCAACTCGTTTTAAATCCCTCAGATTGCTCGTAGTGCGTATGACTAAATAGGCTTTCGATTTATGTTGGCCGTCTATAATTAACCAATTATAGAACGATCATGAGTGGCACCTAGTAGTACATCATGATCCCCAATTAATCGAAAGATCAACGGTTGACCTCAGAAATAATTCTAAAACCCTTCAGCAGCTATAATGAGTTGTGCCCCATTCCCTTCACCATCTTATACCCACTTGGTTCAGGACACGGTCTATGTGTGTCAGTCCCCACTAGGCTGACTACGTCACACCTAGCCCAAGTAATGTCTTTCTCGTCCAACGGATTCTAATTACTCTCATGTTTCCTAGAGATTCATACTCGGAACATGTTGTGCTCTGGCCAGAGGCTTCGAGTAACAATCCGACGATAGGCCTTGGGTATACATCTCCTCGCAAGGAGTGGTGAATCCTTTATAGGCTGTTCAAACATCTTCGGCCACTTCGGCTTATACCCAACCATCCTGGGTCCACACCTCCTTAGAGATGCTTGCTTAAGATGTCAAAGTATAAGTCTCCGTGACCAAGATGACTTGAACACCGCAAGTCAAAGGAACATCGCACTTAAGCTGCAGTAAGAACTTTCATTGACATATCTATATATAGATTACCATATGAAGTCTTACAGCTAATCACTCCAATGAACTAGTTCCCTTAACTAGCATCCATGTTTATCTCCGGACATCCCAATGTCACCAGCCAATGAGAATCAGCTGATTAGAGAATAACCCATGCTAGTCTCAACAGAATTGATAGTGTCCGTATTTATCAATTCATCGACTAAGGACAATTTCAATACTTCACAATTGCACATGTAGAGATAATCACTAGTTGTGAATTCATCACAAATTCTCTCATGCTGTGAATTGTATTGCGGACATTCAGTAAATGAGTTCAAGATCTCAATCAAATACATGAACATGTATACTCAAATAGTGAATATTCATTTATTAAAGTAAATGATTACAATCATAAGGCGATTGCCTTAGGACACTTCTCTCATATTACTAACAAACTCCCACTTGGCCTAATGCCAATCGCTACGGTATCCAATACCACAGGCTCTAACATGACCCTCAAACTTGCTTTGAGGCAAGACCTTAGTTAAAGGATCCGCTAAATTCCTTTCAGTGGGAATCTTCTCAATTTGTATATCATTCCTACTTATAATCTCTCTGATCAGATGATAGCGGCGAAGCACGTGTTTGGATCGCTGATGAGACCTTGGTTCCTTTGCTTGTGCAATAGCTCCATTGTTGTCGCAGTAAACCGGTATTGCTTCATCAATGGTTGGAACCACACCAAGTTCTGAGACAAACTTCTTGATCCAGACTGCTTCTTTTGCTGCTTCCGAAGCCGCTATATATTCCGCTATAGTGTCTTGCTTAGAACTCTTCCAACTTATTGCGCCTCCATTCAAAGTAAATACGTATCCAGACTGAGATTTGGAGTCATCCTTATCTGTCTGGAAACTAGCATCTGTATACCCACGTATTACCATATCTCCTTCTCCATATATTAGGAACACATCCTTAGTTCTTCTTAAGTACTTAAGGATTGTCTTGACAACCGCCCAATGATCCATTCCTGGATCAGACTGGTATCTGCTCGTGACGCTCAGAGCATACGATACATCGGGCCTAGTACATAACATAGCATACATGATAGATCCTATCGCGGATGCATAAGGAATCTTATTCATGCAAATCCTCTCGTCTTCTGTGCGCGGACACATAGACTTTGAAAGGTTGATCCCATGCCTGATGGGAAGGTAACCTTTCTTGGATTCCGACATGCTAAACCTTTTTAGCACTCGGTCTATATATGTAGATTGCGAAAGACCAAGCAGCCGTTTTGATCTATCTCTATAGATTCTAATCCCAAGGATATAGGTTGCTTCTCCCAGGTCTTTCATGGAGAAAGTTTTGGACAATCAAATTTTAACCGACTGTAAGACTGATATATCGTTTCCTATAAGTAATATGTCATCGACATATAATACTAGGAATACGATTGCACTCCCACTAACCTTCTTGTACACACAAGGTTCGTCAGGATTTTGTGAGAAATCAAACTCTTTGATTGTCTCATCAAAACGGATGTTCCAGCTCCTGGATGCTTGCTTCAGTCCATATATGGATCGTCGAAGCTTGCATATTTTGGTTTTATCAACCGATGTGAAACCTTCAGGTTGTATCATGTATACATCCTCAATCAGGTTTCCATTAAGGAAAGTTGTTTTCACATCCATTTGCCATATCTCATAATCATAATGAGCTGCTATGGCCAGGAGCATCCGAATGGATTTAAGCATAGCTACTGGCGAATAGGTTTCGTCATAATCAATCCCTTGTTTCTGACGATATCCTTTTGCCACTAATCTAGCCTTAAAGGTAACAACATTACCTTCCATGTCAGTTTTCTTCTTGAAAACCCACTTGCACCCTACGGGCTTAATCCCTTCAGGTGGATTAACCAAGTCCCATACTTGATTTTCGTTCATGGAATCCATTTCCGACTTCATGGCTTCAAGCCATTTGTCCTTTCTGAACTTTTCAGAACATCATCATAACTGATAGGTTCGTCATCGCTAATGAGTAACACATTGTTCGATTCACTTACGAGAAATCCGTATCTCTTTGGAATATTGCGTGTCCTATCAGATCTACGAAGTAGTGGTGTTGCTTTAGGTTCAACTGATAGCTCATCATTATGAGTTATTGGTTGTGGGTCTAGACTAGGTGTCTCTATAATGTCTATTGGAGTTTCTTGAACTTCTTCAAGTTCAATACTACTCCCACTGTTTTCTTGTAAAAGGAATTCTTTTTCCAGAAATACAGCATGCCTTGAAACAAACACCTTTTGTTCCAAGGGATGATAGAATTGGTAACCTTTTGTTTCCTTAGGGTATCCAATAAATAGACATTTATCAGACTTAGCATCCAATTTGTCTGATACAGTCCGCTTCACATAAGCAGGACAACCCCATATCTTAAGGTGAGTTAAGTGAGGTTTCTTACTATTCCACGTCTCATATGGAGTAGTAGAGACTACCTTGGTCGGGACTCTGTTCAGCAAGTAAACAGCTGTCTTAAGCGCATAGCCCCAAAAGGATTTTGGAAGAGTTGCATGATTCATCATAGATCTAACCATGTCCATCAAGGTTCGGTTACGCCTCTCAGATACACCATTATGCTGTGGTGTATACGGCAGAGTCCATTGAGACAATATCCCATTGTCCCTAAGATAATCTTGAAACTCTTGACTCAAGTATTCACCACCCCGATCGGATCGAAGTATCTTAATACCTTTGTCAAGCTGTTTCTCTACTTCATTTCTGAACTCTTTGAATTTCTCAAAAGCTTCAGATTTGTGTTTCATCAAGAACACATACCCGAATCGTGAGTGATCATCGATAAAGGTAATGAAGTAGCTATAACCTCCTTGTGCAAGAGTTGACATTGGTCCACATACATCAGTATGTATTAGACCAAGCAATTCTCCCACTGGTTTACCTTTTCCGGAAAAGGGTAATTTGGCATCTTGCCTTTTAAGCATGATTCGCATGTATCAAATGAACCGGGTTCAAATGATTCCAGAATTCCACATCGGTGTAATTTGGTCATGCGTTTCTTACTTACATGGCCAAGACGACAATGCCACGTATAGGAGTCTATTTGATTATCTATTCGAGCACGTTTGTTGCTAACTTCGATATTGAAAACGTCACCGGATAAATCTAACGTGTAGATACCATTGCATAAAGTTCCAGTCCCATAAAGAACACCATTTAAAGTTATGTAACAACAATTGTTACTAAAAGTTAAATGGTAACCCTTTTCATTCAAGCATGAAATAGATACAATGTTCTTTATTAACGAAGGAACAAAATAACAATTATCCAATTCTAAGACAAGTCCAGTAGGGAGCTTTAGCAAATTTGTTCCGATGCCAATAGCAGTAATCTTTGCTCCATTTCCAACTCGTAAATTCGCTTCTCCCTTGACGAGTCTTCTTCTATTCCTTAGCCCCTGTATGTCATTGCATATATGTGAGCTACACCCAGTATCAAGTACCCAGATATCTGAGGAAATAGAGTGACATTCAATAACGAAGATACCTGAAGAGGATGGGGCATCGGATGCCTTCTTCTTCAAAGACTCAAGATAAACCTTGCAGTTTCTTCGCTAGTGACCCTCCTTGCCACAATGATGGCAAATGCCTTTTGGTGTCTTTTCAGTCTTTTTGGCCTTTTTCTTCTTTCCTTTATTCTGTTCTTTGGCCTTCCTCTTAGAACCTTTCTTCGAGGAACCAACTAACAGTACCGTCTTCTGATCTTGCTTTACAGAAGGCTCTATAGTCTTCAGCAAGTTGAGCAACTCAGGAATGGTAGTCTCTAGCTTGTTCATCCGATAGTTCATCACAAATTGTGAATAACTTTTGGGCAAACAATGCAGAATTAAGTCAATACTTAGTTCATGATCCATTGCAAAACCGAGTGTGCTCAGTCGCTCAATGTACCTCAACATCTTTAACACAAACTGTGAGGCAGAAGTGCCTTCCTGCATCCTAGAGGTGAAGAGGAGTCTGGAGACTTCGAACCTTTCGGATCTCGCCTGCTCTTCAAATAACTCATGAAGATGGAAGATGATGGTATAAGCATCCATATGCTCATGCTGCTTTTGCAGCTCAGGTACCATAGAGGCTAGCATGATGCAACTCGCAAGTTCAGAATCGGTCACATGTTTCTGATAGGCCACTAACTGGTCTGGAGTTGCATCTTCTGGAGGACGGTTGGGAAGTTGATCTTCAAGGACATAAGCAAGCTTCTCTGCCTTGAGGACTATCCTCAGGTTTCGAAGCCAGTCCATGAAGTTTGGCCCAGTCAGTTTTTTGGTGTCCAAAATGGAACGCAAATTCAGAGAAGACATGATCGAGTGATTATCCTAGAAATACAAATTGAGCTTATGTGAGAAGAATGATAAATAATGCATCAACATACATTAATTAAATCCTATTTATTTTTCGAATTGAATAACCCTTTTTATCAATTCGGGAGATCGTAGGAACACCTCCAAATAGGTTGATATCCAACCATAGATAAGAACAACCATGGCTGTGGACCATCAAGTTATTCTTAGCTATGAAGGTAGGTAATTATACCGATTACATATCACATATATGTAACTATCACTTTATGCTATCAACTAATTGAATGTTTGCATAAATCATTGGGTTGTTAACTCATTAACAAGTATGCAACATTATACATGGCACCCAACTGCACCTCTTTTTACATCGACCTTGGCTGTGGCACAACAAATCGATGCTCCAAGCTTAAGGCTGACCCATTAATCAAGAAATAGTTTTAATATGGTTGGAGCTCATTCAACCGTTTAGTCAGGCTTGGATGTGTCCAACAACCAAAACTAAGGATTGACCTCTGACTCCAACTATATTATTCATAAACTAATTCCATGGTTTGAACATGTTGAGGTTCAAGCCGGGCATGGATGTGTCCATCAACCCAAACGAGAAACAAAACTCCGGTTCTAACCGTATTAATGGAAGGTGTTAGCCTTAATATTTTGTAAGGGGTTTTGGGTCTCATCCTTTCTTTTCAAAGCACATTCATGACATATAATTATGTCATGACTAACGATTTCCTTGATAAAGTATGTATGTGACTTAATTTATCAAGTCTCATTAATTGGATTAGGAACCGGATTTCCTAATCTCTATTTCATACTTTATTCAAGGAATTGTTTTGGGAAACAATTTCCTAAATTGTCATAATCAATTTCGGAAATAATATGTTTAAGACTTTGATTTCTCTAAATCAAATCTTATTAAATTAAGAGACAGATTTCCTTAATTCAACCACATATTATTTTCATGAAAATCTTATTTAAGAAAACTCTATAGGAAACCATTTTCCTAATTAATTTTGGAGACAACAATATGTAAGAGCATCACCTCTTAAATCAAATAAGGAAATTATCCTAAATTTCTAAGATTTGATCACATATTTTATTTATGGATTAATTAATTACAACAAATTATTTTCTAAGGGTGGCTCCCCGAGGCTCAGATACCCAAAGAAAAGAAATTTGTCGTAAATCCAATTTGGTCCGCTCCCCGAGGCGTAACCAAATTAAACATGACAATTTTATTCAAAATGGGAAATTAAATTACAACAACTAACTTTAAATTGGACGGCTCCCCGAGGCTCAATCCAAAATAAAGAATTTTGTTAATAATTTAAAACCAATTCAAATTTTAATTGTCAATTAATGATCCATAAATTTGTCTAGACTTTCTTGAAAGAAAGTGCCCAAAATTGCGAGATTTCATAATAGGTTTTCAGAATATTTGTAAGTTTCTGGTACAAAGAAAACTTACATATTTCCAAAATTGGAAAATTTCCAAAATAGGAAATTTCCAAAATTTGAAAGTTTCCAAAGATGGGAAGTTTTCACAATTATCATAAAATTTCAGAAACTAGGATATTTCAAAAGTTTGCGAAATTTCATGAGGATTTCCAAACTTTGAAATTCCTAAATCTAAAATTTATCATAATTGGAAAGTTTCCATAATTGGAAAATTTTCCAAAATTAAGATCATGACAAAGTTTTTTGCAAAACAATTATATGATTATGTCGAACACTAACCAGCTCTGATACCACTGTTGGGACCGGGTGCATGTTGACATGGATGCGGGTTCGTAATTTTAAAGTTTAATTACGTGCAGCGGAAGGTTTAGCATAAATAATTTCTTAAATTATTTTAACCACATATCTAGCATGCAACCTTAAGTTGTGGAGACATGATCATAAATTAAAATTTTGCAGAAAGTAAACTAATTTACTTAATACCTCGCGTAACTCGTAGAAAGGGACGAGATCCAACCGTAGCGTCCCTTGGAAGCTCCGCCTCTATTTACGTCCACGCCGAGTCCTCTTCGGGATGACTTCGCAAAGCCACGAGTTTCGTGCCGACAAGAACTACTAGATTCTCCAAAGGCACGACAAGAATATCAAGAGAGGGAGATGGAAGACTAACCACCAAGTAACGGAATCAAGATCCGGGGAAAGGAAGGAGTTGCGACCCGCTTCTTCTTCTTCTTTGGCACCTTCTTGGTGGAGGAGGCTCACGGCAACCCTAGGAGGTGCGCCGGCCCTAAAGGATGAAGAGGGCGCCAGCCCTAGAGGAGGGAGAAGGAGAGAAGGAGAGAGAGAGAGAGCTTGCTTCTTTTTCTCTTGATTGGAATTCAAGCCTTGCCTTGGTTCCTTTATATAGTAGCCTCTCCATTGCCAAGTCTCCCCTTTAACGGAATAAATTTTCATAAGAAATTTATCTTATAAATTTTCCTATGAATTATTCCGTTATGACTTGTTTTATTATAACTAAATTTATAATAAAACAAACACATCTCCCCTTTTATTATGGAATAAATTTTCACAAGAAATTTATTATATAAATTTTTCTTATCATGGAAAAATCAATTCATAATTGATTTTATAAAATAAACCAATCCAAGGTTTATTTCCATGAAAATAAATCTCTTTATATAAATTTCTTTATATAAATTTATTTATCCATAATTTTATAAAACAAATCGCGCTTGATTTATTTTATAATTCAAACCAAATAAATTGGTTTCCCTCCTTTGTTGTGGCCGGCCAAAACAAAGAGGGTGGGGACCCTCTTTGGCCGGCCAAACCAAGCCGCCTCCTCGCGAATTAAACTCATTTAATTCGTCCAATAAGCCTTCAAAAGACTTAGCCATTTTAAGCTTCCGATGCGCCTCTGATTAATTCAGATTCGACTTATTTCTCTTGATCGGAAAATCCAATTTTCAACTCGTTTTAAATCCCTCGGATTACTCGTAGTGCGTGTGACTAAATAGGCTTTCGATTTATGTTGGCCGTCTATAATTAACCAATTATAGAATGATCATGAGTGGCACCTAGTAGTACATCATGATCCCCAATTAATCGAAAGATCAACGGTTGACCTCAGAAATAATTCTGAAACCCTTCAGCAGCTATAATGAGTTGTGCCCCATTCCCTTCACCATCTTATACCCACTTGGTTCAGGACACGGTCTATGTGTGTCAGTCCCCACTAGGCTGACTACGTCACACCTAGCCCAAGTAATGTCTTTCTCGTCCAACGGATTCTAATTACTCTCATGTTTCCTAGAGATTCATACTCGGAACATGTTGTGCTCTGGCCAGAGGCTTCGAGTAACAATCCGACGATAGGCCTTGGGTATACATCTCCTCGCAAGGAGTGGTGAATCCTTTGTAGGCTGTTCAAACATCTTCGGGCACTTCGGCTTATACCCAACCATCTGGGTCCACACCTCTTTAGAGATGCTTGCTTAAGATGTCAAAGTATAAGTCTCCATGACCAAGATGACTTGAACACCGCAAGTCAAAGGAACATCGCACTTAAGCTGCAGTAAGAACTTTCATTGACATATCTATATATAGATTACCATATGAAGTCTTACAGCTAATCACTCCAATGAACTAGTTCCCTTAACTAGCATCCATGTTTATCTCCGGACATCCCAATGTCACCAGCCAGTGAGAATCAGCTGATTAGAGAATAACCCATGCTAGTCTCAACAGAATTGATAGTGTCCGTATTTATCAATTCATCGACTAGGGACAATTTCAATACTTCACAATTGCACATATAGAGATAATCACTAGTTGTGAATTCATCACAAATTCTCTCATGCTGTGAATTGTATTGCGGACATTCAGTAAATGAGTTCAAGATCTCAATCAAATACATCAACATGTATACTCAAATAGTGAATATTCATTTATTAAAGTAAATGATTACAATCATAAGGCGATTGCCTTAGGACACTTCTCTCATATTACTAACAGACTCTCGTAGGGTTGAGTATCTCAACTCTTGAGAGTTCAGCGAGCAGCTGTCGGGGAGGTTGCGCCCCCTGCTTAAACAGCAAATGCTCAGTACCATTGAGCAGCTGAAGCAGGGCGGGCACCTTCCGCCCGACCTTCTGGTCAGCACCGTCAAGCTGGCCGGGTTGACCCAAGGGATGGAGGAAGTCTTCCGACCCTTTGAGTGAGGTCGGGGTCCTTCCCCCTTTTTCTTTCTTTTCTTTTACTTTCCTTTTGTAGAGGCCTAGCCTCGTTTTTGTAGGGAGACTATCTTGAATGCAAGTCTTTTTCTTCTATTTCTATGCTTTGTCGAATGTGTGCTTCACGTCTAAGTACTAGTGGTTCGGGCAATGGCTCAAATTCTCACTTCCTTTTTGTGTGGTCAGCTTGGGTAGGCTACTGATGGGTCCACAACAAGTGTCACAAATGAGCCTCAAATTTAGATATTTGTAAGTTGAAAACCCTTAGCTCACATAATTAAATGAAGTATAGGGGCCTCAAGTCGTATTTTTCCAAGGACAAGTTAAGATTGCTAAATTCAAGCTAGATTTTGTCGTTTATGTTCATTTTGGGTTTTCAATTGAAATGGGGGTTTGTTTTGCAAATATGAATGAAATATCAATTTGAAACAGATTGAACTCAGCTAAAGCAGAAATGGATTAGGAAATTGCGAAAACTATATTTAACCTATTTGAAAACTGAATCAAGGAAACTAATCTTATCCCTAATTGAGAACTAAGCAATTCAATTTGATACTATGAAATTAAAAATTCAAGAACTGATAACAAAGGCAGGAAAGCTTAAAATATGTAGCTAAATTGCAGAAATGTGAAGTTGGAACAAAACTTACTAAAGAAAACAGGATTGAATGAAGCTGAAAACTGCCTGATAGGTCAACAGACCGATCAGATGCTTGTCTGATTGATCGAACAGATCGATCAGATGCTTGCCTGATCGATCGAACAGATCGATCAGATGCTGAAATGCGAATGATACAAACTGAACAATGAAGGAAACAAAATTCAGAAATGAAATTAACAACAAATTGACATCAGATCCTTCCCTTCAATCTAAAATCCTTCTTGCCATCACACAAGAACTAGCTAGAAACCCTCTAGCTCGACAAATCAGCAGGGATTCGACTTCCATGAGCAGTTTAGCTTCAACTTAGTTGCACGATCTAGAACCTCCTCCGGTCTCTTCCTCCTTGGTAATTTGGATGGCGATTGCGGCTCAGGAACCCTCAGAACACTTCAGAGAACCTCTCTGAATACTCCGATTGATGAAGATTGGCGATCAAGCAGGAACTGATCAGATGAAGCATGCTCTCGGCGAAACCCTCTCCGAGCTAGGCAGCGACATGATTGCTTGCAAACTTCGCCGGAAATCTCCCTTGATGATTCGGAAACTTGAACAAAGCTCTGATCTGATGCGGCCGCGCGAAGAAACGGAGAAGAAAGCTACGAAAACGATGAACTGAAACAGAATTTGCAACCACCCGAGCGGGATGAGGAGTTTCTGATTTTGATTAATTCCATTTGAATTGAATGACTGTGATCATCCTTGCCCCATCCAAGGGTCAGATCAACTCGGATTGAGTCCAAACCTTCCAGATCTCCATCAATGGTCAGGATCTGCTTCTCCTCAGCTGGGATCGATCAGATCTGCAACGGATTGCTCAGATCTCCCTGCTTCTTGAATTGATGGTTTAGACTCCTCTTAAGCTTGATCCAACAGTCAGATGGCTTCTGATTTGGACCAAAGCTTCAGATCTTGATCTATGGTCATGATTAACCCTATCTTGAGCTCGGATTGATCAGAAGTTGACAGATGGCTCAGATCTCCCCGTTTCTTGATCGGATAACCCATATTAATCCAATGCTTGATCATCTTGATCCGAATCCAATTTTGATTCAAACTTGATCCAATCGGATCTAGGTCCATGATCATTCAAAGCCTACAAAATTAGATTCAAATTTTAATGTCATAATATCTCAAATATACAAAGATTAGCATCCAAAGTTAAAATAGCAATAACTCATGGAACCTAATGTAAATGCAAACTTAAGCATATAAAAAGGGATCAAAACATGGATTTGAGAGCCTATATTGATCAACAAAATGGTAATTATCAGCTACCAACTGAGCTGGCCCAAGGGCCCCGACCTTACTTAAGTCCCCGCTAAGGAATGGTTTCCGAGTGGCGTACCCTCTCGGGGGACCTAGCCATTTAGGATTGACTTTCGTTTAGGAAACAGTGGTCGCCCCATTGTTGACAAAGCCTGATGTTACTTGCTCAGTCATCAAGAGCTTGCGCGCTCGGTTGGTCGGTCCTCAAGGAGCGTGGGTCTCCACGCGTCCCGAGTGGGGGCCAAGCCAAGAGGGGGCGTGAGGACATGCCCCTTTATAACTCGCTGAGAGCGAGAGTCTTGACACTCGGTCAGGTCATACCCAGGGACTAGGAGCCGAGCCGAGGGGTTTGTGGGAGCATACCCACTTATAACTCGCTGGGAGCGAGAGTCTGGACACTCGGTCGGGTCATACCCAGGGAGTGTGGGTCACCACGCGTCAGACTAGGAGTTGAGCCGAGGGGTTCGTGGGAGCATGCCCACTTATAACTCGCTGAGAGCGAGAGTCTAGACACTCGGTTGGGTCATACCTAGGGAGCGTGGGTCGCCACGCGTCAGATTGGGAGCTGAGCCGAGGGGTTCGTGGTAGTATGCCCACTTATAACTCGCTGGGAGCGAGAGTCTGGACACTCAGTCGGGTCATACCTAGGGAGAGTGGGTCACCACGCGTTCGGCTGGGAGCCGAGCCGAGGGGTTGGTGGGAGCATGCCCACTTATAACTCGCTGGGAGTGAGAGTCTGGACACTCGGTCGGGTCATACCCAGGGAGCGTGGGTCACCACGCATCCGACTGGGAGCCGAGCCGAGGGGTTCGTGGGAGCATGCACATTTATAACTCTCTGGGAGCGAGAGTCTGGACACTCGTCGGGTCATGCCCAGGGAGCGTGGGTCGCCACACGTCCAGCTGGGAGCTAAGCCGAGGGGTTCATGGGAGCATGTCTACTTATAACTCGCTAGGAGTGAGAGTCTGGATACTCGGTCGGGTCATGCCCAGGGAGCGTGGGTCGCCACGCGTTCGGCTGGGAGCCGAGCTGAGGGGTTTGTGGGAACATTCCCACTTATAACTCGCTGAGAGAGAGAGTCTGGACACTTGGTCGGGTCATGCCCAGGGAGCGTGGGTCGCCACGCGTCCGATTGGGAGCTGAGCCGACGGGTTCGTGGGAGCATGCCCACTTATAACTTATAGGGAGCGAGAGTCTGGTCACTCGGTCGGGTCATGCCCAGGGAGCGTGGGTCACCACGCGTCCGGCTGGGAGCCGTGCCGAGGGGTTCGTGGGAGCATGCCCACTTATAACTCGCTGGGATCGAGAGTCTAGACACTCGATCGGGTCATGCCCAGGGAGCGTGGGTCGCCACGTGTCCGACTAGGAGCTGAGCCGAAGGGTTCATGGGAGCATGCCCACTTATAACTCGCTGGGAGCGAGAGTTTGGAGTGCTTGCCTATTGTCCAAGAATACGACTCTTCTACTATTTTGCCGGGTTACAGAGTACAACTATTTTAATTGCCGGCTCGGTGGCCGCCTCCCCGAGCCGTCCCACCTGAGATCACATGTACTCCCCCTCGGGCGGCGTTTTGCTGATGGGCCTGCTGCTCGTCCACGATGTCCGACTCGACTCGCCCCCCTTGAGAGAACAAGCTATCAGTTCTCTGGGGATCCTGCCTAGGTTCTCTGACGGCTGGGGTGATGGTTCGATTTCCCTGACCTGGGCCGCGCCCAGGGGAGAGTTGCCGTTCTTGTCCTTGCGCGGCGGCGGTAGGACCCCGACTTCTGTCGACCTGTCGGCACTCCTCCGTGTCGTGGGTGTGGCTACGATGAAACGCACAGTAGGGTCTCCACCGGGTCGGCAGACACCCTTGAGCCATCTTTGTACCTGGCGGTGTTCCTTCTCTGCTCAGTAGGTGAGTCCGCGTGGGCTGCGGATGGGCCCGCCTGGCGACCTGGTCGGAGTGGGATTCGGGGGTGGTGTGGTGACCGACTCCTTTTTCCGAGCAGCTTGCGCTTCTTCCACGTTGATATATTTGACATCCTTTCTTAGTAGGCTATCAAAGTCTTTTGGTGGTTTTCTGATAAGCGAGCGAAAGAAATCTCCCTCCTGCAATCCTTGGGAAAAGGCGCTGATCAGCACCTCGGGTGTGGCGGTCGGCACATCCAGTGCCACCCCATTAAATCTCTTGATATAGGCCTGAAGTGACTCCTTCGGGCCCTGCTTTAGGGCGAACAGGTTGATACTTGTCTTGTGGTTCCTCCGGCTACTGGCGAAGTGCTGGAGGAATGTACTCCTAAGCTCTCCAAAGCTTGCAATCGACCGGCTAGGGAGTTGGCCGAGCCACCGTTGAGCGGGTCCTGAGAGCATCGTTAAGAATGACCTGCACTTTACGCCATCTGGATACTGGTGTAGCAGGGCTGCACTTTTGAACTTCATAAGATGCTCCTTGGGGTCGGTGGCTCCAGCATACTCGGGTATGGTGAAGAACCGAAGATGCTTGGGAACTGGATCCTCTAAGATCCAAGAGGAGAAAGGGTTGCATGCCAGGGTGGCTGGAGATGGCTCGGCTGGGGCCTTTCCCCTGTCCCGACGCGACCCGTGCGTCTGGTTGGATGCCGACACCTCAGCCGACATCGATTTGGCCTCATCGTCTTGACCCCGATAGAAAGCCGTGGGGAATGGAACAGAACCACCCTTAGGTCGGGCAGGCCTTCCCCACCCTGCTGAATGTCCAAATGCCGCCGACTCGGGGAATCTGGGTGCCTGGCTACCAACCTGCGAAGGCCGCTAAGGGGTTTTCTGAGCTCGGGCAGCCGTCATGAGCTCGTACTCCTCGGGTGTGACGATCATCATGACTCGGTTGGGATCTTCCATCGTTCACTTCCGATCAGGCGAACAATCCCCTCCTTCTAGCGCCAAATTTGATCCTGTCGCGAAGCGAGGTGGAATCCCCCAAGAGCGAGATGGTACCCCCGAGCGCCACGAATTGCTGAGGCCGGCTCCGATCTGCGAGGAAAATGACCGTTAGCAAACCCGCCGGGGAAGATCCCGGGTCAGGCCCTCTAATGGTCAAGTTAGTATCCGTAGGAATATGATGAAGCAAAGGAAATAGTGGATGGGAGCCCGATCGCGCATACCTGCGGAAGGAGGATGGGAGAGGCTTATATAGCCGGGGGAGCTGACAACCCCTATCTGTGTCAATCATTCTTCTGTACCTGCAGTAGACAGGGGTATGGGTGCTTGTCAGCTCATGGAAAGGCATCGATCGGCGCCGCTCTACCTCACCCGTGGAAGGGCGGTATGGTGCAGGGTGCTCGTGTAGTACAGTAGTATGGTGTCATTGGAACCTCTGCGACGTGTGTCATAAATAAGTAAGGGGCCGCTGCCCTCCGTACCACGGTCGGATGTGTGAGGTCATGGGGGATGCGTACTGTCCCCGAGTGGCGTAGGGTACGCCCCGAGTGGCGTACTGTCCCTGAGTGGCGCAGGGTACGCCCGGGTTGGGGGATGCGTAGAGTTGATCTACCCGACCTAGCCTTGAGTCGGGCGGTTGGGTGTCCGAGAGTTAGGAAATTTCCTGGGGTCAACCTTTCGTTAGCCTACCCCTTGAGCCTCCGTCCACATCGCGTGTAGTTAAGGTGGGCTCCTCGATGTCCTCGAGCGGGTGGACCGGGCCGAATTATGTCAGCTTGATTCCTGAGCCCCTCGGTTTACATGAACTCCGGGGCCCTCAGTTCCGACGCGGTGCCAGTCTGGCCGGCCGAGCTACTCGTGGGCTAGGCCGGGATCATTAGCTATTGGACAAGAAGTTACTCTTACAACATAGGTCATTTAATGAGGTTGGATAATGTCGACTCTCGCGTGAGTTGTCGGATCCTATGAAAATTTTCCATTAGCCGTTAGGGTAAATCAGGAAATCTCGTGGCAGGTGGTCTAGAAGTTCAGCGTCTCAGGATTCACATTTCTATTTAAAGAAAAAATTCTTGTAAAATATATCATAGCTAAGGATTGAACTGTGAAAGTCTGGGATGACGACTCCAGAATGAATTAGTTAGAAGAGTTGTTTGAATTATAAAAGAACAAGAATGTTAAAGGTCAGGTTAGCAAAGTTTCATTTGGCCGCCATTCTCGTCAGAGACCACCTACTGTTCCAACACCATTTTCATCCCGGTTTGCTTGTTTCTTTCTGATCTAGAGAGATATGGTAGACATCTCAAGAAGATAAAAATGGTAGGCTGAGTTAGGTAAAAATTAAGAGGGATCAACGAGACTCCGTCTCTCTGGTAGCTAGTTGACCCGTCGACCTGTCCGATAGATGGCTAACCTGCCAACCTGCCCGGCAGATGGCCGACTCCTCACCAACCTGCTCGGTAGACAACCGACCCGCCAACCTGCCTGACAGGCAACCAACTCGCTAACCTACTCAATAGACACCCGACTCAGTGACCTGCCTGGTAGATGGTTGACCTGTCGACCTATCCGACAGACTGCTGACTCGTCGACTGACCCGGCAGATGGCCGATGGCTGAGCCGCCAACCGATCTCGAGCTCCTATCCGATCGCTTGGTCAATTGGACGCTTTGATCCATCTCCACTCTTACTCGACACATCTTCCAAACCTAAATACCGAGATGATCTTACACATGGGCTGATATGACAATGGGACAATATTATGGGACAAAAAAATCCCCACGAGATCTAGAAACAGTGAAAAAATACTATTGCGCGTACCTATGCGACGGGGAGCGGAGGGGCTTATATAGCTGGGGGAGCCGGCAGCTTCTGCCCAGCCGCCACCCCTGTTGTTGGCAAGAGAAGGGCAGGGTGTGGCCAGCGTTGGCAGAGTAAGGCGCTGCATGCCCGAATAAGGTAAGGGGCACTGCCGGCTTGCTGACATGCATCGCCAGGCGCCGCTCAGCCTGACACGAATGCAAGTGGTCGTGGTACGGGGTGGCAGGAGGATCACGGTGTCAGCGAGATATCCACGATTTGGGCCTGAAACATGTCAGTTCTGCGCCGGCCCCGTAGCGCTTCTGCTTGTGTGATGCTAGAGAGTGGGTGAGTGTTCCTAAGGGTTATGACCATTTTCTTCGGGGAGCGCCGTTCGACGGCTCTGGGTGGATCTGGGCCCCACGGCCATTGAGGCCGAGTTGGGAAGTGCTCGACCCCGCCGAGCCCGGCCCATCTAGGGCTTGGGCAGTTGGGGACTCGGGGTCCCCCGGCTCGGGGATTCCTCCCGTTGGGCCTTCTTCACCTTGCCCGTTAGACCTCTATTGGAATCAGGTGTGTCTGAGTCAAGGTTGGCCTTTCGAGGACCCTGAATAGGCCTAGCTAGGTCAAACGACAATGACCTAATCGCCCGCTTGAGGCTTATGGTTCACCGGGCCCCCGGGGCCCCTTATCTCCTCCTCGCCTTGTCATGGCGCTGGCTGGCCGGCCGAGCCATCTGTGAGCTTGGCCGGGATCACTAGGAGACTCATTTTACTGAAAGAGAATTTCATTCTGCTCGGGAGGGATTTGACTCTTTCTATTCATTTTTACTTACAGAAGCCCACTTTGCTCAAAGGAGAGCACATTTTACCCAGGAAAGAGGCTGAGATAACCTATTTTCCACTTGCTTTCTCCTTGGTCTCTTATACTATCTATCTTTTTCATATGTTTTTATCACCGGAGATCTAACTTGAGCATCGGAGTGTAAGACTGGGGCACCCTTGATCTCTTTACAGGTTCTTCTGGCAATGGGAATAATTCATCGACAACTTCAACAACCCACCTTTCTCCTGGTTATGACGATCTGATCAATATTCACGCCACCTCATTGGCGCTCTGCTCATTATCGCTACCAGACATGATCAAATTTGGCATCGTCTGTGGGAATTCTATGCCTGATCTGGAACGTGAAGAGGAACGACGTCGAAAAATCCTATCACTACTATGACCCTAGAGGATTTTCACAAACGTAATGTCGTCAAGCATAGCATGGGAGCCCGAAATCCTCCATTTTTGATATTTAGCTAAGTGGCCAACTTCCAAAATGGTCCATTTCCAATTCACAGGCCTCCCTCTCATTATTTCTAATGTTTACATTATATTTTAAACTTCCTAAACATGCCACGTTCTCTTGTTATCACATGCCGATTTGTGAAGCCAATTGACATGGGAATCAGAAAGGGAAGAAAAGGCCGACTGACAATTTAAATTTAAAGTAAAATTTAAAATTGGCTGGGTAAGTGCCAATCAACACTCTTGATCCCGGCCTAGCTCCCGTGTCGCTCGGCTGGCCAGCCTGGCGCCACGTCAGGATTGGGCCGGACCGGGGTCCTTGGGTCCAGGCAAGTCGAGCCGGCCAAGCCAGTAGCCGGTCGGATAGGGCCTGACCTATTCCACTCGGAAACATCGAGTGTCCGACCCCGACCGACATGAACACGGCGTTATGAGATACCGATGACCGAGCTGGAGAATTCCTGAGCCTTTAATCACCTGACCCGGGTTAGTCAAATCCGAGGCTCCCTGACTCGGAAAGCACAGTCCGAGCGCTCCACGACTCAGGAATCACACCGACTCAATCTCGGAAGTAGTGGCTGCATGGCCAAGGTTCACTCGACGCCGCCAGTCTGCGCCGCCGGTCGACACTCCCATTCAAGATTTGTCACAACCCCCATAGACATCTACTCTCTGACACAACACTAATAGAAGTGGTACGGGAGTCGGCGCAGGCCTGACACCATTCGTGTCCGAATCGCGAGTATCTCACTGACACAGTGATCTTCCTGCCATACCGTCGCACTTCTTACCATGACTACTTATGCTTGTGTCAGATCGAGTGGCACTGGACGGCGCCCGTCAGCGAGCTGACAACGCCCCTTACCCTACCCCCCGCATGCGACACCTTGCCCTACTCTCGCATAAGACAAAAAGTGGCAGACGTGGGTAGAAGTTGTCAACTCCCTCCGCTATATAAGCCCCTCCGCATTCGCGTGTGATTGTGTTTTCCTACTGTTCCATTGCCTTTGCTCTATTCACTCGTGGAGACTGACTTGACCGTCGGAGGGCCTTGCCGGGGACTTTTCCCAGTGGGTTGCTAATGGTCACTTTCTTGCAGGTCGGAGCCAGCATCAGCAGTACTCGGTCTGCTTCGCTTTGGGAGTCCACCTCACTCTGCGACAGGATCATTGGCGCTCGAAGGAGGGACCTTCTGCCTGATCGAGAGTGCTAGATGGAAGATCCCAACCGAGTGACAGTGACCCTCACCGTTGAAGAATACGAGCTCTTGTTGGTCGCTCGAGCTTAGAAAACACCGCAGAGGCTGGTGCAGGTCGGTAGCCCAGCCACACGATTTCCTAAGCCTTCGACGCTGGGCCACTCAGGGGGTTGGGAAATGTCGCCCAGCCAGAAGGAGGCGCGGTCCCATTCCCCACCGCCTTCTATCGAGCCCGGGATGATGAGGCTCATTCGCTTCCAGCCGAGGCGTCTGCTTCCAGCCAGACGCACAAGCTGCGCCCGGATAAGGGAAAGGCACCAGCTGACCCACTTCCGGTCACCCTGGTACGTTGCCCTTTCTCTTCGCAAATTCTTGAGGACCCAGTCCCCAAGCACCTCCGGTTCTTCACCATACCAGTGTATGCTAGGACGACCGACCCCGAGGAGCATCTAATGAAATTCGAGAGTGCGTCCTTGCTGCACCAATACCCCGAGGGCGTGAAGTGCCGAGCCTTCCTAACCACGCTCTCGGGGTCGTCCCAACGATGGTTCGACCAGCTCCTGAATGGGTCCGTATCGAGCTTCGAGGAGCTCAGAAGGATATTCCTGCAGCATTTCGCTAGCAGTCGGAGGTATCACAAAACCAGCCTCAACCTGTTCGTATTGAAGTAAGGCCCGAAGGAAACACTCCGGGCCTATATCAAGAGTTTCAATGGAGTGACACTAGACGTGCCAACCACTAAACCTGAGGTGCTGATCAGCGCCTTCTCCCAAGGGCTACAAGAGGGAGACTTCTTCCGCTCACTGATCAGGAAGCCACCAAAGGATTTCGACAGCCTATTAGGGAAGACTGTCAAGTACATCAATGTGAAGGAAGCACAAGCCGCTTGAAAAAAGGAGGCGGTTAACGCGCCTACGCCGAGCCCAATTTAAAACACCGGATCCCTAGGCGGGCCCATCCCCAGCCCGCGGGGAGAAATTGACCGAGCGGGAATGGAGCGCTGGCACGTACAGCAGGTGCCCCAGGGGTGTCTACCAACCTGATGGAGACCCTATTGCACGTTCCACCAGAGCAACACGCACAACATGGAGGAGTGCCGACAGACAGGTAGGGTCGGGCTCCTGCTGCACAAGGACTGGGGCGTCAGGTATCTCCGGGGCGCGGCTCGGGGCGGGGAAATCCAGCAGCTGCCCCAACAGTTGGGGAACCTAGACCGAACCCCCCGATCACTCATAATTTGTTCCCACGAGAGGAGTGAGCCGAGCCCGATGCAATGGATGAGGAGTAGGCCAACCAGCAGAATGCCATCCGAGGAGTAGTTCACGTGATCTCAGGCGGGCTGACCGGGGGGGGGGGGGGACTCCAACCGAGGCCGGAAGGCACTGGTGTGCCTATTGGAGATTCGCCAGGTCGGCACGAGTGTCGCACAAGCACAAGGGCCCCAAATCAGCTTCGGGCCACAAGATTTACAAGGACTGGAGGTCCCACACGATGACGCCCTGGTCATCACAGCCGTGATCGCCAACTACCAGGTCCACTGAACCATAGTGGACACATGCAGCTTGGTCAACATTTTATACAAGAAAGCCTTCGACCAACTGTAGATCGAGCTAGCTCAGCTGAAGTTGGTGGCCACCCTGCTGTTTGGGTTCACCGAAAACCACGTGCAACCGATTGGACAGATTCGCCTAGCCATTTCCTTAGGCGAGGAGCCATTGAAGAGAACAAGATGGTCCACTTTCCTGATAGTGGACACCCCCTCAACATACAACGTGATTCTGGGCCGACCAGTCCTCAACGAGTTAAGGCGGTCACTTCCACCTTCTACCTCAAAATCAAATTCCCGATCGGTGACAAGGTCGGGGAGGTTAAGGGAGATCAGAAGGAGACTCGCCGATGCTACGTGGATGATGTCCGGACTGAGAGTCAGAAGGCTCACACAAATCCACTAGCTACAATATGGTACAATCCTCTTCTTGGGTCGAGTTGCATGAAGACAAGGAGGAGGTTCACCTGCTTCCCGATCGGGTGGAGGCTTGAGTCAAGATAGCCATAGGTTTGCCGAGCAAGCTAAAGGAGCCATTGCTGGAATGCTTGACCAGGAACCAGGATGTGTTCGCCTGGTCAGTAAGGGAACTGAAGGGTGTCCAACCGGAGGTGGTTGAGTACCACCTGCACGTGTACCCCAACGCCAAGTCGATCAAGCAGAGAAAGAGAGATTTCATCACAGAATAGAATAAAGTCATCCGAGCTGAGATCGAGAAGTTATTGGAGGTCGGGCACATCCGAGAGGTCCAATTTTTGGCCTGATTAGCCAATGTGGTCTTGGTGGCTAAGCCCGACAACAAGTGGAGAGTCTACATCGACTTTTGGGACCTCAACTGAGCCTTCCCAAAGGATTGTTGTCCTTTTCCTTGGATTGACCAGATAGTCGACTCGATAGCTAGGAGTGAACTCATCTCTATGCTGGATGCTTACCAAGGATATCCCCTGGTGCCCTTGGCAGCAGAGGATCAGGAGAAAGTTAGCTTCATCACGGTTGATGGCACGTATTGCTACACGGTCATGTCGTTCGGATTGAAGAGCGCTGGAGCCACCTACCAGCGAATGATGAACAAGGTCTTCCGGTCGCAGATCGGCCGAAACATTGAGGTATATGTGGACGACATACTGTTCAAGTCGAGCCGAGCGGTAGACCTGGTGGCAGATGTGGAGGAGACCTGTCAGACCTTGCACAGGTATGGGCTCAAACTGAACCCGGCCAAGTGTCTTTTTGGGGCTCGGAGTGGAAAATTCCTCGGGTACAGTAACCGAATGGGGCATTGAGGCTAACCCGAACAAGGTCAAATCCCTACTCGACATGCCCCCACCGCGAAACCTCCGAGAGGCACAGAGGCTCATTGGGCGAATCATAGCATTATCCCGTTTCATCTCCCGATCCGCTGAGCGAGTGTTTCATTTCTTCAAGACCCTCTACCAAGCCACCAAGTTCCAATGGGATGCCGACTACGACAAGGCGTTCGAAGAATTGAAGATATATCTGGTCGAGTTGCCAGTATTGGCCAAGCCCGAGGTCAGAGAAGTGTTGTATATGTATTTGGCTACCTCGGCAGAGTCGGTCAGCATGGTGTTGGTCAGGCAGGATGGAGCCAAGCAGCAACCAGTGTATTTCTTCGCTCATCTATTGAAGGGAGTCGAGTGCCGATATACGACACTCGAAAAATTAGCTTATGTTTTGTTGTTAACTACTCGAAGGCTCCGACCATATTTCTGGTACACCCAATCGTGGTCCTAACCAACAGTAACCTAGGGTGAGTAGCTTCAAACCGAAAGGCATCAGGGCGACTGATCAAGTGGACGACCGAGCTGAGTAAGTATGACATCCAGTATCAAGCTCGACTAGCTATTAAAGCACAAGCCTTGACTGATTTCCTAAGTGAGCTGACCTCGGAGGAAGTCGAAGAAGCCTGGCAAGTCTATGTGGATGGGTCGTCATCTTGGCAAGGCAGTGGAATTGGCATTCTGATGGTCTCTCCAAGGGGAGAACAGTTACATCTGTCGGTCCGACCTGAGTACCGAGCCACAAATAATGAGGCTGAGTATGAAACCCTCATTGCTAGATTGAAGGCCACTAAGCATGTGGGTGCCACTTGGGTGGTGCTATACTCGGATTCTTAGTTGGCCACTCAGTAGCTCGCTGGTCGGTTCGAGGTCAACAGCGACCGGTTACAAGCCTTCGTGGAAGCCTATGAGAAGCTGAAGGCTGGGTTCCAGGAAGTCCAGCTATAGAAGATCCCGAGAGAGAGCAACCTACGGGCCGATGAGTTAGCCAAGTTGGCCAGCTCGGTAGGTTCCTGGGTACTTCCTGTTGGGACCGGGTGCATGTTGACAAGGATACGAGTTCGTAAATTTTTAAATTTTACGTGCAGCGGAAGAGTTTGCATAAAATAATTTCCTAAATTATTTTAACTTCGTATCTAGCATGCAACCTTATAGTGTGTTGACATAATCATAAAATAAAACTTTGCGGAATGAGTAAACTAATTTACATTATACCTCTCGTAACTCGAAGTAAGGGACGAGATCCAACCGTAGCGTCCCTTGGAAGCTCCGCCTCTATTCGCGTCCACGCCGAGTTCTCTTCGGGATGACTTCGCAAAGTCACGAGTTTTATGCCGACGAGAACTACTAGATTCTTGGAAGGCACAACAAGAAGAACAAGAGAAAAGAAAGGAAACTAACCCTCCATGCTTGTTTTGTTGAATTGCAAAATTACAATTCTTTACTATTCATGCATGCATCGCGCCGTACCCATGCATGAAGAGAAATTTGGCCGTACCTATTTTCTATGCAAGCTTCATGCATGGAGAAAATTTGGCTCATGCATGGAGAAGAAAATTTGGCGCCGTCGGCTTCATGCATGGAGATGCATGGAGAAAAAATAGGCACCGTCGGCTTCATGCATGGAGGAAAAATAGGCGCCGTCGGCTTCATGCATGGAGAAAAAATAGGCGCCGTCTTCATGCATGAAAAATTGGCGCCGTCATCAACCTCGGAGGTCTAGGTTGGGCGCCGGCCCTAAAGGGAAGAGAGAGGGAGAGAATAAGAGAGAGAGGGAGAGATACTAGATCTCTTGATAACTCCATTGGAATTAAGGGCTTGCCTTTGGTTCCTTTATATAGTAGCATCTCCCTTGCCAAGTCTCCCTCTTAACGGAATTTTCATAACAAATTTATCCTATAAATTCTCTTATGAATTATTCCGTTTAAACCAAATTTTATTATAATTAACTTTATAATAAAACTAATTAGTTATCATAAGAAATTTATCCTATAAATTCTCTTATGAATTTTATTATAACTAACTTTATAATAAAACTAATTAATCTCTCCTTTTATTATGGAATAAATTTTATAAGAAATTTATAAACTTTCTTATTATGGAAAAATCAATTCATAATTGATTTTATAAAATTAAAATAAACCAATTCATGGATTATTTTAACTTCCATAAAAAGAATAAATTTCTATAAATTTATTTATATAAATTTCTTTATACAAATTTATTTATCCATAAAATAAATCGCGCTAGATCTATTTTATTAATTAAACCAAAATTAAATGGTTTCTCCCTTTAATGTGGCCGGCCATCCAAGGAGGGTTAGCACCCTCTTTGGCCGGCCAAACCAACCCGAACCGGTCGCGAATTAAACTCATTTAATTCGTCCAATAAGCCTTCAAAAGACTTAGCCATTTTTAGCTTCCATTGCGCCTCTGATTAACTCAGATTCGACTTATATCTCTTGATCGGAAAATCTAATTTTCAACTCGTTTTAAATCCCTCGGATTACTCGTAGTGCGTGTGACTAAATAGGCTTTCGATTTATGTTGGCCGTCTATAATCAACCAATTATAGAACGATCATGAGTGACACCTAGTAGTACATCATGATCCCCAATTAATCGAAAGATCAACGGTTTGACCTCAGAAGAAATTATTCTGAAACCCTTCAGCAGCTCTAATGAATCATGCCCCATTCCCTTCACCACCTTATACCCACTTGGTTCAGGACACGGTCTATGGTGTCAGTCCCCACTAGGCTGACTACGTCACACCTAGCCCAA
Source organism: Boesenbergia rotunda (assembly GCA_024364735.1). Taxonomy (NCBI): domain Eukaryota; kingdom Viridiplantae; phylum Streptophyta; class Magnoliopsida; order Zingiberales; family Zingiberaceae; genus Boesenbergia; species Boesenbergia rotunda. The sequence continues at coordinate 147,586 of JAGFNQ010002235.1, read as the reverse complement.
GTAGTGTCTTTCTCGTCCATTGGATTTCTAATTACTCTCATGTATTTTAGAGACTCGCACTCTAAACATGATATACTCTGGCCAGAGATTTCTGAGTAACAATCCGACGATAGGCCTGGGTATACATCTCCTCGCAAGGAGTGGTGAATCCTTTGTAGGCTGTTCAAACATCTTCGGGCACTTCGGCTTATACCCAATCATCCTGGGTCCACACCTCCTTGGAGATGCTTGCTTAAGATGTTAAAGTATAAGTCTCCATGACCAAGATGACTTGAACACCGCAAGTCAAAGGAACATCGCACTTAAGCTACAGTAAGAACTTCATTGACATATCTACATGTAGATTCCCATATGAAGTCTTACAGCTAGTCACTCCAATGAACTAGTTCCCTTAACTAGCATCCATGTTTATCTCCGGACATCCCAATGTCACCAGCCAGTGAGAATCAGCTGATTAGAGAATAACCCATGCTAGTCTCAACAGAATTGATAGTGTCCGTTTTTATCAATTCATCGACTAGGGATATTTTCAATACTTCACATTTGCACATTTAGAGATAATCACTAGTTGTGATCCCATCACAAATTCTCTTATGCTGTGAGTTGTATTGCGGACATTCAGTAGATGAGTTTAAGATCCCAATCAAATACACAAAACATGTATACTCAAATAGTGAATTATCATTTATTAATATAAATGTTTACATCATAAGGCGATTGCCTTAGGACACTTCTCTCATATCACTAACACTTCCTCAGCCGAGTAGTCAGACAATGACGGTGATGCACATTGAGCAGTAGGCCGAGTAGGAGCTCGGGACAGATTAGAGAGCGCCGCTCGTCGCCTACCTAACCAGTGGGGTCCTCCCAGCTGACCGGGAGGAGACCCGACTCTTAAGAAAGCGAGCGGTCCAATATGTTGGAACTCGGATGGCTAGAGAGGGGGGGGGGGTAAATATAGCCAATCACTTGAACTCTAGCACTTATCAAAATTCTGCACTTAAACCGTTTAGTAGCACAACGGAAAGAATAGAAACAGAGTATGCAGAAAACCAAAACCCTAAGCTAAGCGCAAATGCAAGACGCTAACAAGAGGGTTTACAAGGTTCGGGGATAACTTGTCCCTACTCCTTGGCATGCCCTTAAGGTGGGCGATCCCTTGATCGTCGGCAGATCAAGCCCCGGTGAACATCGGATAGAAAGCAACCTCCTTCTCGGTGGAGTAACCCTCCACAGCATTTCAATCAAAGATATAGTTTTAAGCACAATAAAACACAAGAAAGATCTTACTTAGCACTTAGCACAGACAAGAACACAACAAGCTTCTTCCGAGCTCAACCCAGCGACGATCTCACGCAAGAACCATTTCTTCGTGTCTTCTCGCCGTTGGACTCAAAGCCTCTTGTTCCTTCCTCCAAGTGCTCAAGCAAGGGATGGTTGCTTCAAGATTGCAGTAGCTTGCTCAAGATGATGGAACTTCAGAATGCACAAGCAAGGTGTGGAGAAAACACTTGCGCAGCAAGAACTCAAGCCCGAAAGTTGTTCTACCGAACACTCCACTACGCCCTTTTGTTTCTCCACTGAGCGCCAGGTGACAACATCTCACTGCAGCCTTCAGCTGCTCACCTGCAACCACCAGCCACCACTGAGCTCTTCTGGACTCCCTGAGCTTCCCTCAGACCAGCCCCAGTCAGCAGCTCCAGCCAGCGCCAGTGCCCGTTGCAACCTGAGATGGAAAACGGACAAACCTGCTCCAAGAAAAGGCTTCCATTGACTCTCCTTGAGTGTTTGAATCCTTCCCTGTCACCTACAGCTTAATCAGAGCATTAGAACAGCATATCACTCGGTAAATCAAGTATCAGAGATCAAATGCAGAGAATCGGATACGATCAGACGCGATCAGAGCGTCTGACAGTGCAATTTGAATTAAAGTGATCGGTCA
>JAGFNQ010002235.1:68417-137158 GCA_024364735.1 Boesenbergia rotunda | reverse complement strand
CCGGACCGATCCAGGGCTCGTGGGTCAGGTCACCAGACCGATCCACTCGCTTAGCTGGGACTCCCAGCTCTCGCGGCGACACAAGCCTGATCGGTCACCAGACCGATTCAGAGTGAAGCCTGATCGGTCACCAGACCGATCAGGACAGACACTGTCCGATCAGGCTCAAGCCTGATCAGTCCATGTCTAAGTGAACAGTAACCGCGGAAATCAAATCCTAAGTCTTTGATCGGTCACCAGACCGTTCAGGACCTGATCAGCGGGGGAACTCAACTCACTGATTGCTCCCTGATCGGTCACCAGACCGATCAGGAGCAAGGCAGTGAGTGAACTGCCTGCTCCCTGATCGGTCATCGAACCGATCAGGAGCCAAGCAGCGAGGCAACGGCCTGCTCCCTGATCTGTCACCAGACCGATCAGGAGCCATACAGTAGGTTCCCAACCTCACTGTGCGCTCCCTGATCGGTCACCAGACCGATCAGTCATCGCTGGATCGGTCACCAGACCGATCCACGAAGGAGCAGCGTGCCAACTTCCCTGATCGGTCACTAGACCGATCCAGGGACTCAAACCTAGCCCTCCAAGCTAGGATTTCATCACCTAACCCTCCAAGTTGGGACTTTTCACCTAACCCTCCAAGTTAGGACTTTTCACCTAGCCCTCCAAGCTGGGACTTTTCACCCAACTCTTCTGAATTAGGACTTTTCCAGACCTAGCCCTCCAAGCTAGGACCTGACCCTCCAAGCCAGGACTTTTTCACCTAACCCTCCAAGTTGGGACTTTTCACCTAACCCTCCAAGTTAGGACTTTTCACCTAGCCCTCCAAGCTAGGACTTTTCACCCAACTCCTTCCGAATTAGGACTTTTCCAGACCTAGCCCTCCAAGCTAGGACCTGACCCTCCAAGCCAGGACTTTTTCACCTAACCCTCCAAGTTGGGACTTTTCACCTAACCCTCTAAGTTAGGACTTTTCACCTAGCCCTCCAAGCTAGGAATTTTCACCCAACCCTTCCGAATTAGGACTTTTCAACACCTAGCCCTCTAAGCTAGGATTTTCCACACCTATCCCTCCACGTTAGGATTTTCCATACCATGCCTGATCCCCGATCAGGACTTAATCATAATCATAGTCATCAACCTAAACTAAAATCGGTGTCAACACCAAAACAACAATCAGGGTCAGACAGCATCAACAATCTCCCCATTTTTGTTGTTTGACAACCCGATTTTAAGTTTAGGGATTCTCAATCAATTTTCTCAAATTCAGAATCATAGGGGAATCAGGATCCTCCCCCTACAACATGATCATCCTAAACTTAACCAATCACACTCTCCCCCTTTGTCGAACACCGAAAAGGGTCTAGAGGGGCTGTTAAGTTTAACCATACTCCCCCTCAACCCTAGGGGTATCCCAAATCAACAAAGATATGATTGATTTTAGAAACACATACGAACACATATGACAAAGATAAGTCATGGCAAAACAAGCATATGTATCATATGGGCATGACATCATAAGCATCAACATTGCAATATAGAATGAGGCAGATAGACAGTTAGTAATCATGTGAATTGATCATGCACATAGTTTAAATCAATTGGACAAGGTTGATTTGATCATATGAGCATAGGTTTAATTTAAGAACAAGATTTGATCACAAAACAAAAAAAAAAACAACGGAACATAAGGTAAGACATGGATCAAAGTGATTAGATTTAAACAGAGGTGCAAGATTTGATCAAGAGAAGAAATAGATCATAATATAGTTTGCAGATGATAAGATTTAATCAGTGGCAAGGTCACGACAAACGCATAGGGTCACGGCACAAGACAGTAAAACACCAAAACATGGTTAGCCGTTAGAACGATAAGCACGGAATGAAAATCAACCACAAAGCTTACTTTGGTGCCATGTTGACTTGGTTGAGAGAAGAACTCTTTCTGAACTTTACGCACGAGAGGATTGCAACACAGGGAATGCTTGCAGCTAGCAGTTACCGACACCAACAGCAAGAGGAAGAAACCTCACGCAGAAGGAGGAAAACACACTCGCAAAGAAGAGTGCAGGAGGAACTCACGTAACACAAGTGAGAGGGATCGCACGCGCAAGGAAGGAGGAAAAAGGTTTCGGCGCTGAGAGGTTTTGGTCGGCTAGGGCTTGGAAAACGAAGAGAGATCGTGATTAAATCGGTTGGTGGATCGGTCCACCAACCGCAATTTAATGTGATTGAACGGATCACCGTTCGATTTGGAAGCGCTCAGACCCATCAGGCTCTGGCTTGATCGGACTGGCCTGGTCCTGATCGGTCGGGTGACCGATCAGGCTCAGCTCTGATCGGTCTGGTGATCCGATCAGGAGCTTGACATGTAGGTCAGATGATATTGCTGGGAGTCCCTGCTACTGATCGGTCTGTGTGACCGACACCAGGGCCCTGATCGGTCCGGGACCGATCCAGGCTAGCACAGAATGTTTGGTCAGAATTTCATTAAGTCTCTGTGACTCCTCTGATCGGTCTGTGGACCGATCACCACAGGATGGAGCCAGATCGGTCCGGGGACCGATCAACCCTACTCCTGATCGGTCCAGTGACCGATCAGGGTTCCTGATATTGCCTGATACGATCTGAAACTTTCAGTTTTAGATTTTCACCCGATTTTTGAAAGGATCTGATGAAAGATATCGAACTTGGAAGAGATCCCTTGACTATAATTGATCCCTAAAAAGGATCAAAGGTCCTTATAGGTTCAACAATCACTTTGCTCCACCCAAGTGGAGTCAAACTCAATCAACAATCATCCAATCAAATTCAACCAAGATCATGCCAAATTCAGGTTTCCAATCAAGTTTCCTTGATTGGAATGTCCAAGTATGATCATGGAGCCACATACACATGTGTTATGCATTGGTTTTCCCCATACTTGGTCACCGAAGTGATTTTTATCTCGTCAATTTAATTTCTCAAGGGATGCAATGACATTTTGAGAAATTGAGTTGATCCTAACATCTCACCCCATTTCTAGCAAACAAAAACGTTTTGAGAAACCTTATAGTTTGTGTGAGATGTCCCCAAGTTACCCAATTGTATCCCAACAATTAGAAATAATCATGAAGGGTTTTGAATGCATTTTGAAAACTATGAAACGCGACACATTCCCAACTCCCTTCTTAGGAAACTAAACTCATTCTCGAGGAGTGGTTTAGTGAAAATGTCAGCGAAGTTTGACTTGGACTCTACATGTGAGAGTACAATATCTCCCCTAGCTACATGATTCCTAATGAAGTGGTGACGCACTTTAATATGTTTGGTTCTAGAATGATGGACTGGATTCTTGGTTAGGTTGATTGTGCTAATGTTGTCACACAACACTTGCACACCTTTGTAACTCAATCCATAGTCCTCTAAAGTATGAATCATCCACAACAATTGCGATACACTCTCTCCCATAGCAATATATTCTGCCTCGGTCGTGGAGAGAGCAACACAATGTTGCTTCCGACTTGACCAACTAACTAAAGATGATCCTAAAAATTGGCAACTGATAAGTGCTATTTTATTGATTATTTCAGATGTTAAAATCTATGTTTGACCCACATTTTACATGCGTAACATTGAATTTACCCTCGGTTCCATAGATTAGTTCTATTTTGGGCTTTATTGCAAATCATTATACATTTGAAATATTTTTGAACTTAATTATTGATCTATTTTTTGTAGGCATGAAAGGATCATGGACCGAGGTCAAGAATGGTCAGGATCAGGTTCAGGTTCAGATCAAGGCGATCAAGCTCTGGAGAACTATGAGCCGTCCATTCAGAAGTTAAGCAGATCTCGATCACCCAGGGAAAATAAGGTGGATCCAAGCTGAGGTCTGATCATCATAATGAGATTTGGAGGTTTAGGGGTAAATTGGAGAAGATCCAGCCAATGGATCAAGACAAGGGGATCTTGACCATCCATTTGATAAAAGAGAAGATCCGGACCATCCGCCACTGATCTAGTGAATCCGAGCTGGGATTAAGGTTAATCAAGCATTTGGATCAGGATCTGAAGGTTTTATCAAAATCAGAGATCATTTGACCGTTGGATCGAGCTTGGGATGACCTAGACTATCCATTTAAGATCAGGTTGATCTGGGCCATCCATTGCAAATCTGGAAGATCCGAGAACCCAAGGTAGATCCTGACCCCTGATCAACGTCATTAAATTTTGGGTTCAATCAGAGTAGTTTTAGCCGTTGGATCAAGCCAAATCAATCTGGGCCGTTCATTCTTAATTACTTAAGGAAATTTCCCTCAGCTTCTTCCTTGTCGCGTCTTCGCCGCAACAGTTCATCGTCTTCTTTTCTTCGAGTTTTCCTGCAATTTCCTTAGTTTGAAGGCGTGACAACCTCATTTCAACCTTGGAACAAGACTTGGATCGTTGGGAGATAGCTTCTGTAGAGATTTGAGCTCAAATTTGCGCCGGACAGAGCTGTTTGAGGGTTTCGGCAGTTCTGTGGTCCGATCACTTGGATCTCATCCGTGTGCCATTTCCGTCCATCTGAGCCATCTGTAGGGGTCCTCAGGTGAGGTCAGAGCATCTTCAAATCATCATCGCAATCCCATTCATTGAGATCGAGGAGTTCGGATTGGATTTCCCCAGCTGAGTTCAGATTGACAGAATCAATCGCAGAGACCATCTCCAGTGATTTGCGGAGCTGAAGGGGTTCTTGTCTTGCCCTTGTATGACGAGCAAGGAGGTTTTGAGCTAAGGGAGGATTGAGGCGTAGTTTTCGTAGCTAATTTTTGTTGTTTTAGCTGTAATTTCCATTTCTGCACTTGGTTTTGTTACTGTCTCTACATCAGAATATTTAGCTTCGTTTTCTTAATTGTTTATGCTTAATTAGGTTTAAATTCTTCAAGTTAAGTAACTAGATTGCTTGTTAGTGAACTTTCAGATTTAATTTCAATTAGTTTACATTTCATTGCTTGAGTGCCATTTTATTGTTTGCGTATCATCCCTGTTCTGAAATTTCAGTTCAGTTTCGAGATTCTTCAGCTTGTTTCCAATTCGATTCGTGTCCAGCTTAATTCCTGCAATTGAAGACCATATTTAGTTTGTTAATGCAATTGATCTGAGTTTGTTTAGCAATTTGGTTTAATTTCTGCGTTTGCCATAAGCTTGTTTGAATCGAATCCAAATTCTGTTATTCAGAATTTCATTTCTGCACATTAGGTTCACAAGTTGCTGAATTTTGTATCAAGTGAAAGATTTCTCTGCTAAACCTTATCCGAGCCTTAGATTAGTGACTCGAATTTAGCTTGCAATTGTAGTTTCAGCATTCAAATTGTTATGGCATTCATGCATTCGATTATTAAGTCTTGCATTTAATTTCTGCATTGCATCTCATTTAATTTTTGCATTTGATTCTGAATTTGTATCTCATTTCTGCAATCCTTTGCTCCTGAATTCTGCATTCGAGCTGTTTGTTCCACATTCATCTGTTTAGCATCAGTGGTTTCATATCAGTTTTAGATCTGCTCCTGGTATCAAGTAACAAATCAAAATTGCACTTAGTTTTAGCTTTCGGCACATGAGTTTTTCTTCATTTGGTATCAAGTTGTTTTGATTTAATTGCTTGCATTTTGGTATCAAGTGAAGTTTCGGTTTTAGGTGTAAATTCCTGAAGTTCAATACAATTCGTAGTTTGCTTTTGCATTTGAATTCAGATTTGCTTTTCCAATTTTAGTTAAGTTCCCTTGGTTGAGTCGGTTTCCCTTTGATTGAGTTATCACTTGCTATCGCTTGTTTCGTTCATTAGTTTAGTTTCCTTCATTTGTTTATTACGATTTCATTTCAGATTGCAACCCAAAACCCAGATTTTATTTGAAACCCAAAATTCATAAACGACACATAAACTCGAGCTCGAATCCAACTATCTCAACTAGCCCTAGGAAAAATACGACCTGTGGCCCCTTTACTACGTTTTCATTCTTTGATAGCAAAAAGGGTTTCCAGCTTACACATATCTAAATTTTGAGACCCACATTCGTGACACCTAGTTAGGGTCCATCAAAATTTTTGGCGCCGTTGCCGGGGAAGCAACTAGTTGATTTGTTTGATTTTTGCTTGTACGCTTATTTCATATCTTTCTTGATTCATTTTTGTGCTTACTGCTATATCTGGTGATCTGATTTTATTTGTTTCATCTTTTTATCTACTTTTACTGCGATTTATTTTTGGTTTTATGACCAGGTCTACAGGTGGTGATCTTAAAGAATTTGACCCTGAAATTGAGAGAACTTTCAGAGCAAGGAGGAACCAAGGCACTCTTTTTGAGACTACTGATATTCCTCCTCTTCAGACTATTCCCACTCATTCAGGCAGTATCATGGCAGACCACCAGAAGACTATGAAGGAACTCGCAGCACCAGATGCTACATTTCAGTATTCCAGCATTGCTTATCCAGAGCTTGCTGGTGATTTTGAGCTTAGATCTGGACTCATCCATTTGCTGCCCAAGTTTCAAGGATTATCTAGAGAAGATCCAAATAGACACCTGCATGAGTTTCACGTTGTATGCTCCACTATGAAGCCTCAGGGCATTTCAGAAGAAGATATTAAGCTGAGAGCTTTTCCCTTTACACTGACAGGAGCAGCAAAAGATTGGTTTTACTACTTACCTACTGGGCACGTGTCTAGTTGGATTTCTATGAAGAAAGCATTTTTGGAAAAATATTTCCCAGCCTCCAGAACAGCAATCATTAGAAAAAGCATTTGTGGCATTCAGCAAGTGGTGGGTGAGACGCTTTATGACTACTAGGAGAGATTCAACAAACTATGTTCAAGTTGCCCACAGCACCAGATCAGCGAGCAGCTTCTGATTCAGTATTTTTATGAGGGATTGTTGCAGATGGACAGGATTATGATAGATGCTGCAGCTGGAGGAGCCCTAGTGAACAAAACGCCAGATCAAGCTAGGGAGCTCATTTCTAATATGGCTGAGAACTCACAACAATTTGGAAGCAGAGCATTGACCACCAGAGGAGTGGGTGAAGTTCAGGTAGTTCCTACTCATTAGAAGGAGATTAAGAATGCATTGATAGAGCTCACATCAGCGGTTAAGCAAATGGAACTAAATATTGCAAGGCAAAATTCAACTCCTTCAGTACCTCCACAATCAAGCCAAGTGATGAGTGTATGTGGCATTTGCGCTAGCCAAGAACACAATTCAGATTCATGTCCCAACCTCCAACAAGATGAGTCACTAGCGGCATTGGTTAGGGGACAATTTCAAGCCAGAAACAACCCTTACTCCTCTACTTATAATCCTGGTTGGAGGGATCATCCAAATCTGAGGTACGGGAACTCTTTCTACCAACAGAACCCTCAGCAACAACAATTCCAGCAAACATCACAGCAGCTCCAGCAAACATCAGCAAAATCAGCAAGTTTTTCAGCCTTCGAACCAGAATTTTCAGCCTACATTTCAGCCAAATTTCCAGCAAACTCAGCAGCAGTTTCAGCCCCAATTTCAGCAATTCCAACCTCAATTCCAGCCATATCAGCAAGGGCAGCAAGGTTTTCAATCATTTCAAACTTTCCAACCTCAAAACCAGCAAAATTTCCAGCCCTCACAGCCCTACAATCCAAGTTTCCAGCCTATGCAAATTCAGTCCTCACCACAGAATTTTCCACTTCAGAACCAGACTTTTCAAGGATATAACTCTCAGCAAGGTTTTCAGTCATTTCCACCTTCTTATCAACCCCAACAGCCCTATTTTCAGGGATCCCAGCAAGTTCAACAATTTCAGCCTACTACTTCATCCTTTCAAGGTCAGTCAAGGCACTATGCTAACCAAGGAGGCTATGGGGGCTCAAGTGGAGGAAATGCGCAGCAACAACAAATGATGGAGATGCTACAACAAGTTTTACAACAACACAACAACAACAACAAAGGACTGAGTCCAATACAAAACCTTGAGAGGCAAATGGGACAATTGGCTAGTGGGATAAATCAAAGTCAAGCTCAAGGATCAAGCCAACTACCTTCCCAAGCTGTCCCAATCCGAAAGGAAACGTGAGTGCTATTACTTTGAGGAGTGGGAAGGTTACATCATCTCAAAATGGTCCAAGAGCTGAAATTTCTGGAAACAAGGCAGCACCTCCATTTTCAGCTCAAGACAGCCCTGAAACGATTTCAAATTCAGTTGGTTGGAGCCAGGTCAGCGCCAGGTTAACAGCTCGGGGCACTTGGGAGACCATCTCACTCTTGGGGCTTCCACCTCGCTTCGCGACAGGATCACTATGTTTGGTGAGAGATAATCAATCTTATAATGTAATCAGGATTATATTACAAAATTAATTATTTTATTTGGTACACTTTTAAAATTGTAATATAATATAATCTGTATTATAAAAGTTAGTTAAAGTATTATAATCTGGATTACAAGGTCAATAACATATAATCTGAATTATTATAATTTAATTATATTATAAATTAGATTATATTATGCTTAACCAAACAGAAGATAGGAGGTATGTGGATAGATCATAGAAAATTTTGTATTTTATAAAGCAGAGATCATTTGTTTTGGTAAAATATCGAATTAATTTATATTTTATTCGTTTAATTTGTTTGATTTATATTGGAAAATTTTATATTAGTTAAATGATTCAATCAGTCAATTCCTCATGTGGCAAAAAGTGAATTGTTCGATCCTAGCGCCCTCGCTAATTTATCCTAAGTTAATACGGAGGAGGTAAATCATAAAGGTTACTAACGTGGATGCTATGGTTAGCACGTGAGGAGGATGAACATACTGACTTTGCCAAGATTTGACCCCAGTCAATTTCTCAGGGTAGCTTAAAAATGACGCCAATCACATCGGGCCAAGATTAGGATATAGCCGTTTTCACGGGATGGACTGATAGTTAGTGCGTGGGTGTTACCATCAAGAGGTCTGGGGTCAAATCATGACAAAGTCAGTATGTTCACCCTCTGCACGCGCTAGTCACAGCATCCGGGTTAGTAACTCCCGTGAATTATATCCTCCGTGTTAATCCTGAGATAAATTACCGAATCGCTGGGGCGAGCGAATCACCGTTTTTACGACCAAGATTAGGATGTAGCCGTCCAAGAGCTCAGAAGACTGCTCAGACTCGCATCCGTCTGCGTCGCCTGCTTGTGATGTTCGAAACGCCACGCGTGCCTCTTCGTCGTGCTTTCTCGCAGACCACCAACGAAGATGGCAGCATCAAAGCTACGGCCTTCTGCTGGCCGCCTTCTACATGGCCTCCGTCGCTTCTCCGCCCTCGCTCCTCCTTAGGGCTCGTCCAAGAAGGCTTACCCTCCCTCGTCCTGCCGCCGTCGCTCGCCCTACGTCGCTTGGCGGCAGAGATCCCCGACGAGTGCCTCGCCGCCTTTTCAACGGAATTGGTGCCTGTCTGCTCGACCAGTTGGCCCAGATGGCCTCTGGACTCGGCTGGCGCTCTTTTGCGGCATCGGCTCGACCTCAGCGGGGAGTTTCTCCCGTCGAGCAGGTTCCCTTCGCTATCCAGAGTCCCCTTTTTTCGGATCGATGACTGATATTGTGGATTGATGGTGCAGATTCTGAAGACTGTTGAGTGGCCGGAGAAGTTTCCTTTCAAGGACGAGGATTTCAGCCGCTTCGATGAGTACGCACGCTCTCTTGAACAAACTTTCACGAATTTTTAATGATACTTAAATATGTTAATATCTTGAGATGATAAACTTGAATTTGGAAGAACCTGTTTTGCTGATGTATCAGAAGTACTTTGTGCTATTCTCAATTCATTAAACATCTCTAATTTGTGGTAGCGTGTGATAACTAATGCCTCACAGCAGCTATTTCAACAATGTTATCCAGGCCTTTTAATGACCATGATAAAATGTGTTTTACAGATCTTCAGATTCTCTATTTTACTCAGAACCTCGTTTTGTGACACACATTGATGATATGGCAATTCGCGCTCTTACCAAATACTACTCGGAAGTATTTCCTCCGAGTAACTCACCCGGTGTGTGTTTACTGGATTTATGTAGCAGCTGGGTGAGCCATTCTGGACATCTTTCTTATAAATCTTTCATTGTTCTTCCTCATATATTCTTCAATTCTTATCCTTTGTTCCAATGTAGGTTAGCCATTATCCTGCAGGCTACAGACAAGACAAAATTGTGGGGATGGGAATGAACGAGAAAGAACTTGAGCGAAACCAGGTATATATATATATATATATATATATATATATTATATATATATATATATTATGCCTTAAGTTATGTCAAGTTTACATATTTATTTATTTTTCTATTAACAATTACTGCCATTTAATAGCATTTAACGTTATAATGTTTTTTCATAGCCTACTAACAGATTAGCAATGATAAAATAGCAATGAATGACAATTTGGTGTTCTAATCCATGTTACAAATCTAGATCTGCACTCAAAAATATCTTAATAATATTTTCAAGACAATTGTTTGTTAATAGTGAATTGAGGTTCTTGGCAAATTCATGTATGTGGTGATGAGTAACTGGTAAAGATCATTAAACGCTTGGCTGTAGCCTGTAATCTATGATCACCATGCTGATTGTCTTTTACAGTCAAAGGAACAAGCTAGAGTTTTGTTAAGCTGCCAAGTTATATTCTCAACCTCATAGTGCAATGTTGAACGAATCTGTTGGGTTCATGCCACTTGAATAATCTGTGCTATTATATTTATGCATTTTAAGCAAAACCGTTTTTTTTGGCAGGTTTGACAGAAATATATTGTGCAAGATCTAAATGTTAACCCTAAACTTCATTTGAGGACAATACTTTTGATGTATAACCAATGTGGTATGTGATCATTCTGAATTGATAAGTTTTATCAACATATTCCTTTTACTCCTTTTAATTATTACTAATAGTTGAATTTTTTTCAACCTATTGCTATTTTAGAATCATGGACAATGAGCTTAAAATCACTGCTGTGATCCATAATTTTTTGTGATTTTCAACTTTTGGACATTTTATAATTTGCCATTGTTATTGTTGATCAAATGCTTTTGTTTAAGCAGGAACACCATGTTAAAGTAACCAGGAATGCAACCTGACCTTTCTATCAAACAAATTAATATTTTTAACTTATTGATATTATTATTTTTGTGCATTTGGACATCTATTATACATACCAATGCTTGTCACTCAAAAATCGATGAGTTTCCATTTAATTCCTTCATTTAGGAATACTTCTTTATAGATAGCTTATCCAAAAATCAGCAAGCAACTCATTGATCTTCCATTACTATGCTAGTGCCCTCCTAATGGGTCCTTCTGCCTCTGCAATTGTTCATCTAGATGCATCTGTCTTTCATGTTTATGATAACATATCTTATCATTGCTTATCAGTCTGATCCGAACCTTCTGCAAGTTTATTCGCTTATATTGCAGGTTAGTGTGATTATTTGAACAAGCCAATTGATGTTTTCAGTGAAATGCAGCGGGTACTCAAACCAGGAGGGTTGGCTATAATGAGGTGATATTCTGTCTACGATCTCAAATCATTTTTAACTCCCTCCAACATATGAAGTCGATGCTAAAAATTATTCAAATATTTTGCCTACAATCTCTTTTTTCCCGCCCCATCCTAAAGAGAAGTCGGTGCAAATTTTCTTATATTGTATCTAGCATCTCATTCTTTTAATGCGGCAGTTCTGTTAATCCATCTAGTCCAGTCTGTCTTCTCAGCTCATCTTACTCATTTGTCCCCACCGGTCCGCTCAACTTTCCCTACCCATCTTGCATGTCTCTCCTGCCTACCATCTGGTTCTATCTAGTGACGCTTGGCCCAAAATTAGCCTGTCATGCCCAACCGGACCATTCTGCATGATCAAGTCAATTGGCCACTACGACTTCTCAACCTACTTTTCTATTCACAATATACAATTACTCGAATATGATATTGTAATTTTTTTTTGAAACCAAATGTAGGATTATTTATCCTATAGGATTCGTAGGAATAAAATATCTATATCTATGAAGCAAAACCATCATTAACTCACAGTCATTTCTTTTTAAGAAAAAGGACAAGTTATTAGAAATGAAAAAACATTATGTAGTCTACAGACCTCTATCTTCATTTGCATCTATATCCTTTAGCAATTTGTTGATCCTTGTATACTGGTTGGCTCTTCGCTTGCCGATCGCCTATAAGCAGACTACTAACTTTGTGTTTCTTATACATTGGACAGTTTTTCAAATAGATGCTTTGGACAAAAGCCATCTCTATTTGGACATCAACTGGCGACGCTGATCATGTTTGGATTGTAGGTGCCTATTTCATTATGCTGGAGGCTTTGAACCACCCGTGGTATGTTCTATTCCTATTTATCACGTTCTCCATCATTGGCTATTCCTTGTGTTATTTGTTAGCATACTTTTATATTTTTCTGGAATCATTGTCAAGAAACCTTGTGAGATGGTCATTACTGTTTCAAGTCCATTGAAGGTGTCACGCCCCGAGACCCAGGAGCCGTTGATCCAATATAAAATCGGACAGTACCTCCCCTGTCCGGCGGACAATTTACACATACAACAACAACTATTAACAACACCACGCAGTTTATATTTGGCCTCAGGCCTCCAAAATAGATAAACACACATAAAACACAAGACAACTAAGTAATCATACCTGACTGCGGACCGGTCCGACTTACGATAAACAACCAATACAAAACCCCTTAGGGCACCACAACCTCCAAGACATATACAAAGTCCTAAAAGAAATATGAAATAAATACATCGCTAAGTACAAAAACAAAACCCTGTCGTCTCGATGGGTAGGGACTGGCTGCTGGGCTCTTCTGGCGACTCCAAGTATCTCAACCTGAAATAAAAACATATGGCAACGGTGTGAGTCCATAAACTCAGCGAATACCCAGCAGATATGCATAGTATGTTATAATAACAATAAGCATCTACGTTAATACAGTCTCATATCAACAATAGGAAAGGGTATACTGAAGATACTGAATAAAATACATACCAGAATCCATCTATCCTGCAGAGGGTGACATAAGTCCCTAGGGAACAAGTATAACATATATTCCAAGGTATACAGGTATCCAGTATATGCATGTCAAACAAGTGCAACAAATAAATGCAGCAATCAATGCACGATGCAAAATATGCACATGGTGCAATGTCATGGTCACCCCTGACGCCAATCAAGCCACCGAGACAGGCGATACTGTGTCGGCCGAGTGGGTAGAGCTGTGACACTGTACGCACCCTGATATCACTGCTCCTGAGTGACCGAGTGGACAGGATGCTGTCGGGGGACCGCCCCCTACCCCATGTATATATGAGGGAGCGTCGCTCTCATCTCCTCTGGTCTATGGGAAGAGAAGGGATCTCCGCCTGCTACCACGCTCCGAAGCCACTACCCCTGAGCGGTCGAGCGGAGCAGTACAGAGCAAATGCACACATCCTACGGTATCCACTAACCCATGAGTGGCCGTGTGCGCATATCATGTACCGGAAGACGATAGGCTCAACCACAAGGGAGTCGCTGATCGCCGGCATGCAACAATGCAAGGATGGTGTATGATAGATACACATACCTCCCTCCCAAGTCCTCAGTATACTAGGTCTCAGTCTGAAATCCTATAACAGGAAATACAGTTAACCTACAAGGTATACTGGCTGAAAACTACAGATCCCTCAAGGTCAAAGGCAGGAGATACATCACAATCTCTAAGCATACATATAGATATGACACTACCTGATACTGTATGGAACTAACAGTATAATAACTCAGGGATAAACCACAGGTATCCAGGACAGGCATAATAAACAGGGATAACCAACAAGTATCCAGAACAGGCATAATAACCAGGGATAAATAACAAGTATCCAGAACAGACATGATAACTCAAGGATAACTAACAAGTATCCAGGACAGGCATAATAACTCAGGGATAACTAACAAGTATCCAGAACAGACATGATAACTCAATGATAACTAACAAGTATCCAGAACAAGCCAACTAAACAAGGATAGCGTATAAACTTACTGTTATCTATAACAGTCTATGCATAACAATATGACAATATCAACAAGATAAGTCAAGGGGTACCCGCCTCCAAAAGAGGGATGCTCGTATCAGAATGAACCTCCCGTCCGAATAGTCAGCAACTATAACCCAACCAATGCCCTGTATCAAAGGCATAATATTTAGCTACAATAATACATAATTATAGCTAAACGAATGATCTCAATTTATTAGGATCGTTCTAATTGTTCTGGTTCATTTAATTAATCACAATTAAATGAGTAACCATAATTATCCCAAGTTACCTAGATTATATTCATGTTAGGTTTTCGAAACCCGAATTATCAAGTTTAGGTTATTAGGTTTAATCTCAATTTAAACCCATTAGTTAACCACTTAACTGCTCCATTAATTAAGTCTATACCGCTAATCATCATTAATCAACAAATAAAGAATTTAAACCAATTATCTCGTTATCAATCTAACTTATCCGATTATGAACTAACCCATCCAAATAGAACATGGATTAATCATCTAATACATGAATCGATCCAACCCTATAGAACTCTTCCAGAATGAACAAGATCATCACCGCCATGCTACTGATCAATATAAACTTCCTACTGTAACATATGATAAAACCCCATAGAAATCAGAATCAAATTTCCAAACTGAGCTCACTATATGGAACTATAAACCATTCAAAAAAAAAAGGTAGATCAATATCACACTACAACTTATTCAATGAGAAATGACAATTCCACATCCACAACAACCTTGCAACCAAAGCCGAAACCAAAATCCCGAGCAGAACCATTCATAATTTCTTCCACAATCAAAATAGCAAATCCACAGCTCCAACTCGAATCCCTAACCCATCTAGGTAACTCACGGCAGGGGAACACAATAACATCCCCATCAAGATTAGATTATCATACTAGAACCTAATTCATTACCCTAAAGATCAAATGCAATCTCCAATCCGTAGCTACAACTTTGCTTCCAAATTCTCATGCCAAAATTCAATCAAGAGCAACCATAAAAGGGCTAATCCCTTACCTGAGTTGGCAGAGGGGTTCGATAGTCGCCAGAAGGAGGAGGTAACGGTGCTCGTCACGAAGGAGAACTCAACTCCCTGCTCATGGCCGAAAAGGGCTAACAACTTGCTTGCGGTTGAAGAGAAGCTCGACGATCGAAGGATGGCACTCCCCCTCGCGGTCGGAGAGGGGTCGATGGCGTCGATGTGATCCCGAGGGAGGAGCACAGGAGAGCGAGGCGTCGGGTGTGGAGATCGCGCTGTTTAGGGCTCGCGAAGAGGAGGCGTCGGGTCAGCGCTGGCTGCGGCTTCGCGAGGGGAGGAAGAAGAAAACGCAACGGTTTGGTGGCTGCGGCTAGGGCTCGAGAGGGATTCGGCCGAAAGCCTTTAATACACTAGGGGGGTCTTTTTGCAAAAAGGCCCTTCGACTTTAGAAATTCCAATCCTACCCCTAGGGCAAAGGATTTAACTATTTAACCCCCATTTATTATAATTTAACCTCAAATAATTTCTATGGTTAAATTATTTACCCTCTCGTAATTTAGAGTTTACCCAAAAGCCCCTGGGCTTCTCCCGTAGGGCCGGAAACCCTAGACTCAATTCAGAAAAATCTTGAAAAATTTTCTGGTCTGGATTTTTGAATCGCCGTATTTTACATCTCTGCCTACAATAAAAGGAGATTCTTTCTAGTGCGCTTTCACTGCCTTGGATTAACAACCACCCTAGTTGCAACCAAGTAAATCGTAGCATCGACCATTTAGTTGTTGTTCATTGTTTATGTTTAATTAATTACTGAAACTAACTTCTATCTTTGTAAGAATTTATAAAAGATCAAGGTATTCTTTGTAAGGTAATTCACCTCCTTCTTCCTGGTCTGCCAACGAAAGAAGATGGTTGGATCCAGCATTCACCCATCGAAGTTTGAGGGAGACTTCGCCATATGGAAAAAGAAGATGGATGTATTTTTAGGACTAATTTTGAGATTTTACTATCTATCAAATATGATTTTGCGACACCCAAAGATGCAAATGGAGATGATAAGGAGGAACAATTATGGAACAAAAAAGAGCAAGTCGAATCAGTAGCCAACAGAAAGGCTGAATTCTACCTGTTGACAGTACTACCACCTCAAGAAGTCAACCGGATCGGAAGTTACCACTCGGCAAAAGAACTCTAGGAACAGTTCCTAGAACTTAATGAAGGGATGTCAGAAGCCAAGTTGGCAAGAAGAAATATTCTCTGAAACCAACTAACCAATCTTCGGATGAAGGAAGGCGAAACCATAGCCGAGCTTCATGCAAAAATCAAGGAATTGATCTCCAGACTCAACAACCTCGGTGAATCGGTAACAAATCATGACTCAATCCGATAGACTCTCAACGCCTTCCCAATAACCCACGAGTGGACTTCAATAGTAGACGCCTACTATATCTCAAAGTACCTGGAGGTAAGTATCCTTGAAGAATTATTTTCCACTTTTAAATTACATGAATCTCGGTGTGTAGGAAATAAAAATAAGGCAGATAACATTGCCCTGAATGCGAGGAGGATTGAATCAGATTCGGAGTCTTCAGCTGATGACAAAGAAATGACATTCGTGGTAAGAATGTTAAATAAGATATTTATATCTAATAAGTTTTCTAAGATGCAGGGTAAGAAACGTTCTTCGAGAAAGAGACAAGTAAGATGTTATCACTGTGACGAAGAAGGTCACATTAAAGAGCAATGCCCTAAATTGAAGAATAAAATGAAAGAAAAAGGAAATAAGCCCAAGCACAAAAACTTGAAAGTGACATGGAATGACTCTTCTTCTGATGAATCCAAAATTGAGGCTTACGTCGGACTTGCACTTATGACAAGTCATCAAGAAGACGACGAAGAAATCACCTCCGACATGAGCATCGATGAAGGGGATATTCAACAGAAGAAAGCAGTAGTGAAGGGGGAGAGTCCAGTTTCAAACACAACAAAATTATAAGTGAAGTATATAAACTTCCTCCATAAAACTGTTTTCTGGTATAAAATCTCTGCTTAGATCGCCATGCAAACTTAGAACGAAAAATATAGACTTGAAAATTCAATTAGCTCGCTCATGTCCATTCGAAATGTACGATTCAGTAAAATTTGAAAAATGAAAGATTAAAGACACAAATAACTAAATTAGAAAATGACTATGTATATATTAGTTCAAATTTCTTATATAAAGAGAACTTTTATAATGGAGGTCTTAAATGATATATCAGAAATCATAGGTGCTAAATTATAGAAGTACTCAAGAATTATATTTCACTAAATTTCCTGATTAACCCTGTAGGTAAAAATCTATTTTGGATTCTCAAATCAATTTTAAATTATTAAATATTTTTTATTAAATAAATTTCTTTTCAATTTCTTAATTATTAGAAAATCCAAATCAAATAATAATATTTCAAGATAATTCATTTTCAAATTTTTTAATGATGCATAGAGACTTTATCTAGTTACTGTAAATTTTGGAATTTTTTAAAATATTCAATGAATTTCCATGAATTTATTTTCAAAAATAGATATTTTAATTTTAAAATAATTAGGAAATTATTTTCAAAAAGTCCAATTTTTCGAGATTTGAATGTTATATTTTGACCATTTCAAAAAATTAATAGAATTTTTCGAGATCAATATCTAATTTTAAAATTAATTTTTATCAAAAATTAGTTTCTGTGATTAAAATCATTAGTTTCATACTCAAAAAATTTATTTTAATCTAAAATTTTTTATCCTGTTGAATATATTGATTTCACACTTTGAAAATTTTTTTGAACATTTTCTACTGGTTAAATAATCTTTATGAATTTTTATAAAAAATTATATTTTTAAATTTATAAATACTTAGAAAATTAATTTTCATAGTTTCAAGGTTTTTCGATCTCCCTGTTGTATTTTAGATGTCTACAAAAATTGTCAAAATTTTCTGAAGTTAAATTTAAATTTTAAAAATATTTCAAAATTCATCAAGTTTTTTAATATTATTCTAAGCTATGTTTTTTCCCCTTAATGAGTTTTGTTTTCTTAAAAATGACTTTTATCCCATTTTTTATGTGATCAAAGGGGGAGAGTAAATGAGATTAAGTTAAAGGGGAGATAATGATGAAATTTACAAGCATTATTTATTACACTAAATTGTCATATTTTATTTTATTATTATGAATAAATAAATTATTATTTTCTTGTTTAGTTAACCCTAACTTAACTTGGTTTGATGTATATCAAAAAGTGAGAGATTGTAAGTACCCCGAGGTAGTTTTGATGTAATCAACTAAGTCATGTTAGGTCCTGGTCGTTTTGATACCTGTGTCTAAGTGTGCAAGAGCTTATGAGAGTAGGAAGTCGAGCGGAAGACGCAGCGGATGAGATGGATAGCACGGGAAGGTAGCCGACGGACTTGGTGTATCCGAGGGACGCGGAGGACTTCGGAAGAGTACACCGGTAGAGAGAGAAGGATGCATACGACATCCGAGGGACGAGAAGCCAGGACAAAGTCCGTTCGAGGAGAAGGTCGGAGTCAGATTCGGGTGAGCCTAACTCTGGTTTGCCGAAAATTGCCCAAGTGGACGAAAAGTGAACAAGTCAACTCCAAAGTTAACTTTGAAGATTGAAAGGTCCGAGGTGCCTCAGATCTCTTTGTAGGCGGCTTGGACGTGCAGAATTTATATCTGTAGAAAAAGAAAACTAAGACACCTTAGTTGTGAACTAAGATGCCTCAATTAGGAACTAAGGCGCCTCAGTTGCAGAATTATCAAAAGCAGACAATTGCTTGCGTGGATAGAATCTTATCCAACTGAGACGCCTCAGGTCCATGTCAGCACTGTCGGATCGAGGTGGACCGACAAGAGGGGGGTGAATTGCCCTGTAAAATAAAACAAATCTTTTGTGCAGATCACATATATTCCAGATTAGTTGCAACAATAAATTAAAATAAACATAAACTAATTAAACTTGAAAAAGGCTAAGACACAAGAAGCTACTTGGTTACAACCTGTGTAGTTGCTAATCCATGACGATTGAAGCCCACTATCAAAATCTCTTTCTGGCGGAGTAGCCTTTTATTGACTTTGTAGTACATGACAGAAGCTAGAAAACAAGAAAAAATTTGTATGCTTTTCGATGAATTTGGAATTTAGCTCTGGGGGCCTATTTTTAGTCTCGGTCAATTTTATCCAATTGCTGACGTGGCACTATAGGGGTGCCCGAGTGGTTGAGGGCACCTGACACGTGACTTGTGCGTTATCTGATGCACAACGTTCGCAAACGGCTAGCTGAGTGGATAAAAGTTGCTCTCGGGCGCTTGTAAGCATAGGGCTCCCCTATGCATTGGGGTGCCCGAGTGACTTTTGGTCAGCAACTTACTGACCAGTCTCCAGCGGGTCTTCTTGGGTGATTTCAGCCAACCGGAGTTACGGTTGATTGGTGTCGACTGGTGTCAGCTGGAATTCAAACATTGGGCGTAACGTTCGAATTCGGGTTGACCAGCCGAGTGGTGTTAATGACTAGTTCAGCCACGAGCTCTATTTATGGGATCTCGGTTTGGCTGGCTAGGGTTGATAAAATTGACTTTGGTTAAAGGCCAATTAGTAGTCTTTGTGCTCAGTGTTTGTTGCAAGGATTGTGGTGAGGTTTCTCCACCCACAAGGAGCATCAAGAGCTAGTCGGAGGTCTTCCGGGGTCTAATCCACCGACAAATAGGGATCGTCCACCTTACGGACAGCCGTGGAGTAGGAGTCTTATCTCCGAACTACATAATCGGTTTGTGTTAGCGTTTGTTTATTTGTATTACTTGTATTTCCGCTGCGCACGCTAACGTTGTAGGTAGAACCGACGCGAAACGTGGGTGACCATCTATTCACCCCCTCCATCCAGTGCATCGATCACCAACAATACATGCATCATTATTTATAATAATCTTTCTTTTAAAAGTATGCATTATGATGTATGTCATAATCATTATCATACATTATTTGAATTCCTTGCAATGAAGAATAATGACATTAATTGACATCTAAGGTAAGATGATTAAGATTAAAATACGGAGCTAGAGATGCATTATTCCCTAGTTTAGAAAAAACTATTGGTGCCGGAAGCACCATATCGAATTTTATTTTGATATTGGCAAAGAGATTAAAGTAAAAGTATTATTGGTGGTCTACTATGTTTCGTTAAGTGTGCAAGAAAGTCCTAGTTTACTTAGGCACGAAGTCTTGACCTGCAGGATTGAGCACGAAGTCCTGGCCGAGGACTGGGCACGAAGACCTGACCGAGGGTTGGGCACGAAGACCTAGTTAGAGGAATTGGGCACGAAGACCTAATCCGGAAGATCAGGCAGAAGACTTAGCCGAGTGAGGACTACGGATAGAAGTAGAGACACGTTGAGGTACGAACGTCTCAAGATCCGGGAGTCTCGGAGGTCAAGCAAAAGTCATCAGAGTGTCGGTTGCAAAAGGTAACTTCTCTAAAGTGGAGTAGGTGAGGATGTGTTCCCCAGAAGTGGGAACAGTAGGAGTCGGTTCGACCTAGGATTTCATTTGAAATCCAAAGTTAGAACCAGGCAACTCTAGCTGTCATTCATGCATGCATTTACTTTATTATATTATGTTCTTGGACTAACCTTGGTTGCAGGCTAAAGAAACCTGCTGTTGTGATCAAGGGCGCATGAGAGTGCTCAGGCGCTCGAGAACCTAGGCGCCTGAGAGGACTCAGGTGCCCCAGAGGGGTTTTCTCAGTAGGTGGCGAAGCTGAGTTGGCGGTTGCTGGTTGGGCGCGCCACATCAGCTCCCAGGCGCCCAAGAATAGGATAAGGGTTGGCCGAGTCTGCGGATAAGGATGTGGCTGAACTGGTGACGTGGAGGGCGCCCCTATAGCCACTCAGGCGCCCGAGTTCAAGTATTAACTCAAGCTCTCGAAATCTCAACGATAAAGCTTCAATGCTCGAGTTCTCTGTGCCCAAGAAGTTCATGATTGACGACACGCCGCTTCTGCAACGAAATTCTTTCTTTAAGTGTCGTTGGTATAATTTTATTTTTCTGTATTTAATCATCATTATTGTACTTCATTTACGACTTATAGTATTGCTTAACGAAAACGGTTAAGGACCCTGAGCCTTGGAGTAGGAGCCGTCACAAACTCCGAACCAAGTAAAAAATAAGGCGTTAGCCGTGTTTGACTTGTTTACTTCCGCCGCATTTAATCGGATTTATCTGAAAAATTATTATCGATATTCACCCCCCTCTATCAATCACATCGATCCCACAAAAATCAATTTATACATCTCACAAGAACTATAGAGTTAACTTGTATGTGTATTAAGACATATTAGATACAAGTGAGATATTAGGAGAATGAGCACAACTCAAGATGTTGATTTAATGTATTTATTTGAGTTTTAGTTTTATCAAAATACATTGAATTTGTGAAGGTCAATTTTATGGAAAGCTAATGTGCAAGTCATGTGCATTTAACCCATAGATCATGGTTGAAAATTATTTTCGAAAATGATTTTAAAAATATTTTAAAAAATTTTGGTGAAGTCTATTTGTTGATAGGAATCACTATTGAATAGTTAGATATAAAGTCAGAGTGAAACAATAAAATTTTCAATAGTTTTTAATTTTATATCATTCTTTCAAAATCAGATATATTTTCATAGAAAATTATTTTTTTCCATGATAGTATTTAACATAAGTAATGTCTATATGAAATTTTATGATTTTTTGAAAAGCGTAGAATTACTTGTTGGTGCAATCGACTTCCAGAGTTTTCATATTTATTTGACAATATATTTAATGAAGTTCCAAGTGATCAAAGTGACTCAAGACTTATCAGTGGTGAGAAGTCTACTGAGTGACTAGTCCTAACTGGAGGTTAGGTAGTGTGAGAAATCTACCAAGTGACTAGTCCTAATTGAAGATCAGATAGTTTTGAGAAGTCTATGGAGTAACTAGTCTTACGAGATTAGGCAGTAGTGAAAAGTATATCGAGTGACTAGTCCTAACTGGAAGTTAGGTAAGTGAAAGTTCGAACTGGAAGTTAGACAAATGAGAAGACTTAGAGAAGTAAACTCCAAGTAAGTATGGTCAATAGTTTAGGTTTTTGGTCAACCATTAGTCGATCAGACCAATATATTTTGAATATTGCTAAGCACTATTTTACCTTTATTATTTTGTATCTATTATGATAATTCAGCGTTGCAGGAGTGTCTTAGTGGATTAGGTAGATCAAATATTGAGTAGAGAAAATTCAAACAGGTCAGTCAGACAAGATGTTTAGCAGGTAAGCAAAATAAGTACTAGGGAGGTCTTCCGTTTAAGAAAACAGTGAGGACATGCACCACTTGAGACAACCTTAGGTGGTGATTCGACTCAAGAAACCAATGTAGGTCTCTAAATCAAGATTAGACAGTTTTAACTGTCATGCATACTTATCTATTTCTAACTCTATTTTGCAGATCATAATTATTATTATATTGTGTTAACTTTTTTTTTTGCAGAAAAATAAAGTTTGTCATGATCCAAAGGTTTGGTCGACCAAACCAAGTTGTTCGGTCGACTGATCCCATGTAAAGGCACGACCATCCCGTGTTAAGCATTTTTCCACTCTTTTTTTCATTTTTCTTTGGCTGTAAAAATACACCTGTGTCATAGGACATGATTAGAGTGTGCTCTTTGCTCTAACTCCACGTTCCAAAAGCTTTACTCTCTATTTTAAGTTTGAATTCATATTCTATCAATATAAACAAAGAAAGGACAACACCCTGAAAAAAATATTAAAAATAATCAATACAATAGAAAAAAGATTGTGCAAATACAAAATATGCTCATGAAATATAATAGAATATATGCTAAACAATGCTTAAAAATATGTACGAAGCACACATATCATACCATTTGGAATGTGCTATAGTAGAATAGGTTTTTTAATTTTGTTTTTCAAAATCCATATTTTCCAAATTCATATTTTTCAAAACAGATGCTTTTCAAAAACTTTTTTTTTTAAAAATCAAGGCTGTCTTTCAAAACTTGTGCTTTTTTTTTAAATTAGTATTTTATAAAAACTTGTTAACTGGACTAAGTTTAGGTTTAACCATAGAAATCATGAACCTATAGATTTAGGCATGCAATATTTCATAAAAACATTAGAGCTACTTTGCTAATGTACTGAGACACATAAAATGGTATGAGATATTTATGATCAAGTTTGGATTTTCAAATACTTATGTCAGTGCATCATAAATCTGGGCTAAAATATATAAGTTCAAATTTATCAAGTTAGGTAATCCTTCATAGTAATCGACTAGTTGGATATGTGTATTTAATTTAATTAATCAAGGAAAAATAATTATCTTCCTGTAATTTAC
Source organism: Boesenbergia rotunda (assembly GCA_024364735.1). NCBI lineage: Eukaryota > Viridiplantae > Streptophyta > Magnoliopsida > Zingiberales > Zingiberaceae > Boesenbergia > Boesenbergia rotunda. The sequence continues at coordinate 113,694 of JAGFNQ010002235.1, read as the reverse complement.
TAATAACAAATGATTAGATAATTTAATAAGAACAATTTAATAGATGATTAGACAATTTAATAAGAACAATTTAATTGTAACGACCCGCCTTCTGGTACTAAGCTTTAAGGCGGATCGCTACTAACTGGTTAACTGATTTTTTTATGCTAAACCAACTGAGAGAATTTAAAAATTTTACTATTTACTAAATTAACAATTCATAACTTAAACATGTTGCCGTAAATCATAAACATGTTGGAAGTTAATTGCTAAACCATTCGTGCAAAACTAAAATCGAAGCACACAAGAGTTTAAACAAAAACTTTAATTTTATTAGCTTGGCCAAGATTTGATCCCCCAACCTCACTGAAGCACTAACAAGCAGCTCTACAATACTTTTTGTGTTACACTGGCATCAGTCAAGTGATATCTTGCCAGTCGACTGGTGTAGTCGACTGCACCTGGGATTTATTCGCCCGAATGTTTCTGTTCCCTCAACCAGTCGACTGGTAGTTGTCGCAGTCGACTGACAGCTCTGAAATCTGAATTTTTAGATTCCAGATACGTGTCAAGGTCAACCTACTTCGTACCGAAAACACTACAAACTCATATTTAAGCTTACTAACATGTATACAATGATTCTAGGCCATATTCTACATGTTTTCATGACAATAAAGCATACTTCAACCATCTTTAAGCATGAAATTAGAAACATGAACTTTGTATCAACTTGCTATTAAAGCTAAGCACGGTTTCTGTCTAGATGCATCATTAGTAGCACTATAATATCAGAAATGGTTCTATAGCCTTAGACCATGCATTTTACTACTAATTAACATGCACTTGAAATGTATCACTCAACATATCACATGTAGAAACTAGGCATGGCATAACTGCATGATATCAACTCATGATACATAATCCTATACTAGAATTCTCGCAAGACTCATATCAAGAGTGATGCTAACAACATGACAAAAGTACTTAATTAAGATGCGGAAAATGATAAACATGTCAAAGAAACTAATTCATTTAACATTTTTAATAACGCGTCCTCATAATGCAAGTTCCCAAGGTTCTTTTCATTCCAAGTTCCACCATCACACACTCCACATCATCCCTGCCGCTTCCGCTACTCTATTTTTCTTTTACCCTTATTTGTAGTATAAGAAAAAATGAAACTATAAGCATAAAGCTTAGTAAGTACCATCCTACTCACAAAACAATGCATATTTCGAAAATCATGCTTTTGAAAACACATGTAAGAAAACATATCATGCTAGTCATTTATTCTTACTGAAACATATAATCTAAACACATATCATGACATACTCATCATACTAAGCACATGGACTAAATCATATTCTTATAACTAAATTCACATGGCATTCACAGAATCTAATTGAATAAGCATGAACTTAAAACTATTTTTACTTAAAGCTATTACTGAACTTTTGAAACTTATACATATAGTAAGTGAAAATACTAATCATGCTGTTGTGGGCCTGGCAATGTGATGCTAATGCGCGCATCCCTAAATAGATATGAGTATCTAATCCCGAACCCATTAGGGTACTACTAGACGATCAGGGGCCTAGGGGCGATCTAGGAGCCCACCCATGGACGAACTAGAGTTCAAGCACATGCCATAAAAAGTAAAATACTTTCATAAATATTCTTTTCTTTAACCTTGCATCTACTAAGCGATCTAGAGCCTAGGGGCGATCTAGGAGCCCACCCAATGGACGAACTAGGGACCATAAACATTAAGCAAGGGTAGCTAATTTCATAAACATGCTAAAACTCATATTAGAGCTTCTTAACATTTTCTCGAGCACCTTGCGTGCCTAAAACTCCCCTTTTCTTTTAAGGACACTCCCTAGGCACTCGATGGTGCGTCTAAACCCCAAACTAAAGGGGGAAGCACGTTCAACCCATCTAGTGGTGCCCTTAAAGTCTGTAGAGGGAGTTAATATACACATATGAGCATAAACTTGCAAATAGATAAAACTAAGACAATTATGCATACGAACGAAGCTACTTATACTGCAGGTGAGGGGTACTTATATCCTGCGCTTGTTCTTACAACTCTAATGCGTAGGGTTTAGGGAGAGGGAAAATCCTTGGAGTCTCGGAGATGCTCTAACGAAGAACTACTCTTTGAGAAGATCCCCTAGCGCGTCCTCCTTCTTGAATCCGCCCAACACAACCCCTTTGACCTCCTCCATGGTTTTCCGTGAGTGAGGGAGGAAGATAGACTCGGGAGAGGGAGAGGGAGAGGAAGGGTCGCACGAGAGAGAGGGGTCGGCGGTGAGAAGGTGAGGAAAAGAATAAATCTAAAAACCCTTAAATTTCCCTTTTATACTTATGGGAAAATTTAACTAACTTCAACTTATTTATCTTTTCCTCTATTTTATTTCAATGAAAATAAACCATCCTATTTAGTAAACTTATTCTCTTCTCACGATAAAAGTCTAGGGGTCAAACCCCATTTAAGCTTTTTTTACTGTGCATTCTATTTTTATTCATTTTTGCCTTATTTGTCCATGGAAAAATTCTATAAAAATATCCATAAATTCGGAATAAATTCTAGGATATTTCTAAAATTAGTTTTGAGAATTTTCGGGAGTTACATTAATATATATATATATATATATATATATAAATGCTTGGATATTACAACTATCAGTTTTAAATGCTAAAATTATTATATGCTGCCCTCGCGGGCATGATACGATTGGTAATGGTTCACTTGGGTGATCTCTCACTTCCCGGATTTGATTCCTCCTTGGTAGAGCGCCTAGTATGCTGACGGAAGAAATCGCCACAGGCTGTTGCGTGGTCGAGCCATCAAGTACCGATATCATCAGTGATAAAGCCGCCACGTGTCTCTGTCCAATGATTTACCCTCGTTGATCGGTGGAGACTCTCGTTGAAGGTTGTGGGGCAGGACCGGTCAGCTAAGCGGATTAGTCAGGCATAAACCTGGATACCCCTGTAAATAAAAAAAAATTATTATATGTCAAACCTTTAATTAAGTTAAAATTTTGCAAAATATTTCTCAAATTTTTGTTTTCAATATCAAAATTTTTTCACCAAAATTTTATTTCCTATAAATTATTTTTTAAAACGTTTACTTGTAATATATTTTCTCAAAATTCTTCTTTTGTTAAAAAGTTTAAATTCAAAAGTTTCTATCTTTGAATTTTTTTTTTCTTTCGAAACTTGTCTATCTTTAAATTCTTTTTTTTAAAAAAAAAATTGTCTAAACTTTTGAACGAGCTTTCAAAATTGCTATTTTTTCTCTATTAAATTTTTTAAATATATGTTAAAGGGCGAGAAAAGACAAGTTAAAAGTTAAAGTATATTTTCAAAAATAACTATATATGCTTTCAAAATTACCTTAAAATGTAATTTCAGTAGGAAGGTTTTAAATAAGGGGTGCATTATTTTTAAAAAACCTCTTACTATTTTATTTTGAAAATAACTTACATGCTAACTTGTTAAAATAATGTTGATATTTTCATTTAAAGTACTATGTTTTTTTGAATTTTGAACTAGGTTACCATAAATTCAAATGAAGAGATTGTTGATACTGAAAGTCTTTATAATCGAACTAATATTTTTATAATTGATAAAGATTCAAAGTTAAGGGTTGTTGTATTCTAATGAGGTTAACTAAGTATGCAAGTAACTCAGCAGAAAGTCTTAGTGATACTAAGAAAAGGAAAAGTTATAGTGGATATTAGGCAAAGGAAAAGTCCTAGTAGGTCAGCTGGACTGAATACTAGGTAGAAGATTTAGCAGATCTAGTACATTAAGTAAGAAGTCTAGATGGGTCTGGAGAACCAAACGTCTACCAGGTTAATGGGTCTGGAGGATCGAACATCGAACGAAGCTGTCCAGGGGGTCAGAGGATCGGATACTGAGTAGGAAGAGGTAGAGTCGATGCGGATAGAGATTTGTCTAGTTGTGGCCACGTTAGTGATCGAAGCCCTTGGGATGGGTCCAAGTGCCCAGAGTTGGATAACTTAGCGATGAACGTGGATCAGATAAGCCATGTTAGGGGTGCCTGAGGCTAGTCCAGAAGCATGGAATGTCCTGTAAAACAAACCTTTGACCAATAGCTCAGATGATCATCTTCTACAATTTTCTTACTCTTGTGCTGCTCCAAAAACTCAGTTACAACACCGAATCGCTACTCCGATAATAAATGCTCAAGCTTCGGCTTGATTGTGTTGTTGGTATTACTATTGATTTTTCTATATTTTCAATTATTTCATGTTTGGATTTTTGTTAACTTATCAAACCTTTGCTTCCTAATCAGTGTTCAGAGGAAAATGTTATTAGTGGATTACCCAACGAAAATGATCAAGAATCGCGAGTCTTAGATTAATAGCACAGGCTATGCACCAAGTAAAAAAAAATAAAGGTATTAGCATTGTGTTTATCTTCATTTCATTTCCGCTACGTACCTATCAAAAATTGTGAAAAAAATGACACACTCCCCTTTAATGCTTTTCTTGATCCTAAAGAGGTGAATAACACGCGTCACTTACTCGTTTAAAACTCATCTTTTTCTTTTTCAAAGTATGCAGCGGAAATATAAACACAAAGCAAGAGGATACTTTTATTTTTTTCTTGGTTCACAGCCTCAAGCTATTAATCTAAGACTCGTGGTCGTTGATCGCTTCGATTACATAATCCGCTATTAATCTTTTTCTTCGAAGAAAAAGTGATTTATGTCTTTACAAAATATGTGGAACTGTAACAAGTTTATTGTTCCTTAGAGTTTAAAACACAAAGATGAAGAGAAATTACAAGTATACTAATAAAAAAAATCTCATAGTTATGCACGGTTGTTGGAGCAACAATGTGGTATAGTGTCATAATTTCAGAGTAAGACGAGAGCAAGAGAGTATAAGCAATTGATGTTGAAGCCTATGGTCGAGGCTTTCTTTTATAACCTAGGTTTGGTCTACCAATCAACCCTATCAATATACCAAAATCCCTCAATAATTGGATCCAAATCTGGTTTATCCGTTTACCGATCTACAAGATCGGTCTATTGATCCGCCTTAGACTAGTATCTTCCTTCCACATCATCTCCTCCATGCTGATATTTTGTCACGTTAGTTTTGCAGTCCTTATCCTTGATCGCGCCTTGTGCCACGTCAGTCGATCGACTGTTATCACTATGTCATGTCAGCTACGTGATCCTTATTCCGTGTCATGTTAGCCATCTGATACTTATCCTGTCCAACACAAATTTCACATCAACACACATGATATCTTGGCTGACACCTAACTTTCAGTCAACCAAACCTCCTTTTCGGTCTACCAAATCGTTCGGTCTATTGATCGATCTACCAAACCCTGCAAAACAAGGTTAGAAGAGAAAAAGCATAATTAAGCAAAGTAAAGTTTGATAGTTGCTTAACTGTTTGATCTTGACTTCGAAATCTAAGTGAAACCTTTAGTCGGATCGTCGTCTAAGATTGTCCCCATAACAATGACTCATCCTTACTCGTTCTTCTTTTCAGAAGAACCACTCTACTCCAGGAGCTTACCATAAGTAAAGTTTGATAGTTACTTAGGGTGCGTTTGGTTTACATTTTCCAGTCTGTTTTCCATTTTCATTTTCTGTAGAAAATGCGGTTTTCTGAAAAACATGTTTGGTTTGCATTTTCCAGCTTTGCTTTCCAGAAAAAAACATAGCGTTTTCTGAAAAACTAGAGAATGAAATAAAGTCGTTTTTCAGAAAACGAGAAAATGCGATTTTCTGAAAAATGAAAATGAAAAATGGAACAAACCAAACGCCCCTTAACTTTTCAATCTCGACTTCGAAATCCGAGTGAAACCTTTAGTCAGATTGTCGCCTAAAATTTTCCCCATAACCAGGACTCATCCTTATCCATTCTTATTTAAAAAAAAACCACTTCACTCGAAGAACTTACCTTAACTTATCGGTTGTCAAATATTTGGTCATCTAGACATATTTGAGCTTCCTTTGCTCAACATCAGATTACTTAATCTTGCTAGGGTTTTCTTCTGACTCAGTCCAGCTAACCCATTGAATCCACCTTGCTAGCTAGATGTCCAGTCCATTGACCCATCTAGACTTTCGTGTATGGTGTTCTTGATCTATTAAAACTTTCACTGTCTAGTATCCGATCTAATTAATCTGTCAAGTTTTTACTTAGTATTCAATCCACTAGACTTATTAGAATTTTTTGATTGAATTACTTGTATACTAGATTAAGTCATTAGAGTACTATAATAAAATTTAATTTTGAATCTTTACCATTGTAAAAAATTCAGATTCAATTATTTGATAATTTCTACGTGAACATGGCAAACTTGACCAAAGAGTGCTAAAGTACTGTAATGTTTGGGTAAGCCGTGGCCATTCTTGGGCACACCCTTCTCAGAATTGGTACCACAGTCCACAAGAAACAGGCAGTTGTACGATTTAGAGGATGAGTCATGTAAAAAAGGTAAAACCAATAATGATGAGGATGCGGTCTTATTTTCTTTAAAAAAAAATCTCCAGTTAAAACGCAGGATGGTAAAAACTTGCCGGGAGAGGACAGGCACGGCCAAACTGAATTCAATGGTGAAAATAATTACTATACAATTATGACATGAAGGAATTAGCAAAAGGAACAAAACAAAAGAGACTCGATGGCGAGGATCGATATCATTTCGAATGAGCCATCATTGCAGATTTTGATTGTGTGAAAAGACTCTGATCATCAGCTGGACCTCCTCCATCCGTTCATCCCTCCCCCATCCGCATCATCATTTCTTATTTAATTTTAAATATATAATAATCAAAATGGACATCTCCAATTAATAAAACCGTTCAAAAAATAATTTTCTAAAAAATAAAATTGAAAGGACAGCTAAGATATTTTATATTATTCTATCGCTACTATTAAAAATAACTACTATAATAACTACTAATTTATATTATAATTGCTATAATATATTAAAATTTTTATATATTCAATTTATTCAATATATATATATATAATATTTTTAAATTAAAAAACTCTTTGTCAAATTGCTCAAACTTTTTTAAACTTATCAAATATTAAGTTGATGTAATTATAGCAATCATTAAATAGCTGTTATACATTTTTCAATTGATTTAAATCAAGATTAGTTAATTTTAATTAAATTAGTAAAAGAATTTTGTTAATATTAAAATATTATTTGTATATTAATAGTATTGAAATAAGAATATTTATGATTGACTTTTTAAAAATAAGAGGTATGTGTTTGTTTATTTTAGATGGCATGATTTTTATTATTTATTTTTGATAATTCAAATGTCTAAATTGTATCCGATTAATTTCGAAAATAAATATTTTTTTAAAAAATTATATATCAAATAAATCTAAAATATAACTTATACAAATTTAAATATAAACTTTCAATATATTCATTTATTTCAATTGAAATTTTAATATTTTTTATTGGTCTAAGTATTTTATCGTTTTTTTATTTACAAGGGATATCTAGGCTTGCGCTCGACTAATCCACTTGGCTGACCGGCCCTGTTTCACAGCCTTCAACGAAAGTCTCCACCCGTCAACGAGGGTAAATCGCGGGACGGAGACACGTGACGACTTCACCACTGATGATATCGGTACCCGATAATCTCACCACGCAGCTAGAGGTGGACAACCCTGTTTCTAGAGGTGGACAACCTTGCCTCACAACTCGGTCATCACAAAAATTTGGAAAATACTAATGGATTCTGACGAGCAACCGGCCAATATTACGAATTGGTTCGAGCATCATGGAGATTTGATATGCCCTGCCAGAAAATCAGACGGTCATTGTATAGGTATATTGTTCCATATCACCTACTATTGCATCGTGCCATCGGAAATATTATTATAACAAATTCCTATTTAAATTTTATATATTAAAAAATGATGAACTATATAATATGAACTTAAAGCTATCGATTCGGTCTCTCAAAAAATTTTTATATCGAAAAGTGTTGATTGACAAATTCAACCTCTCATTATATATCTCATTTAAAAAAAAGATTCTACTTAAATTCACCGTACTTGAAAATTGAATTGTGAATATTCAAGAGGAGACAGGTTGAAGATTTTAATCCCGGAGCCCCTATTTAAACTCTATTGCACAATAGGAGGTAGGCCTCCGTTCTATCTTCTCATCCCCCATCATTACACTCCCTTCAATCTCGCTGCATTAATTAACACACGTTACCTTTCTCTCCTTCACGTACACATGCATGATTGCTTGAGAGGCCCGGGGGAGCAGATCTATCACCGTCTCCACAATATAAATAGCTAGCCATATATACATGCATCCAAATCCACTCAAACTGAGGCATATGCCCAATTAATCCCCTTAGCTTCTACATCGGTTGTTCATCATCAAGTATTCAAGTCCAGTAGCTAGTTTTAAGTAATGTTTATTTATTCGATCTCTAATTAACTAACTGTGTCGGGCCGGCTTTGTGCATGCTTGCAGTTAAGTCATCTAGCTAGCTAGCTAGCTATCTGTCTGTCAGTCGAGGCGGCGGCGGCGGGCGGGCGGGCGATGGAGAGGCTGAACACGAAGCTGTTCTGGCAGAACTGCTGCATAATGAAAGACAACGAGAGGCTGAGGAACAAGGCACAGCGACTCAACAAAGAGAACCAGCTGCTGCTGTCTCAGCTCAGGCAGAAGTACTTGGCAAAATCCAACGCCAAACCAGCTGATCTCAACGCCTTTCCTGTCTCCAAGTACAATAACAACGGCGATAATGTATGCAGCAGCCAACTAGATTAATTAATGCTTTATGCCTCGTAATTACTATCAGTAATTAATTAATTAATTACTTGATAATCAATAAAATATTTCTAGGGCCAGAGCGTTAATTATAATTTCAAACATAAGAATAAAATTGCATCTATATTTCCTAAGGCATTTACCTATTTTTATTTCCAGACGATATACGAATAACGTTTTGGGCCACTTAAAAAGAAGATGGAAATTGTTGGGTAACCTTGATGCTCGATATATAGCAAATTTTTGGCAAAGCCAATATATCCGTCTTTTTCACGTATTAGTCATAATATATCCGTCTTTTCCACGTATTAGTCACAACATCCGAATTAATTATTCCTGACTAATTATTTCTGTAATGTATTTTATCCGTGTTGGTTCTGGGATGCATTAACTTGGACGTTGGGACGTTTGAATAACCGATATATAACAAATTTCGAATGGAGCGACAAAAAAAAATGATTAACGAAGTTTTACAACCTCGAGCGACCGGCCCGGTCTCACGGAAATTTCCCACCGACCGCTAAGATAAATCGGGAAGCGCTCGAGGTGGACGATCTAGAAATCTAACGTTCTAGAGTTCGCACCCCATTGAATGGAGCAATGATAATCAACATGAAATGGTGCACTTGATGAACTGAATAATGCACATTATTCCTTTTAAAGTACTTTTTTTTCCTTAGCAATAGGCAATCTGGTGTCTCTCACACACACATATATAAAGGAAATACAAGCTAAGCTAGAGACACTAAAATTTTTATATGTTCACGATTCCAAGAATCTCTACGTGCATGACTTAATACATAGAATATCACTATACTTTTAACTCTTTAGTTGATCGAGTATTGGAAGTGGAAAAATCTCTTATAATAATCGGTAATTACAAACAAGATAACTACAATAACGTAAAATAATGAAAGCTTTATAATAATTAGTAATTACTAACAAGATAACTACAATAACGTAAAATAATGAAAGCTTTTGAGCGTGAATGTTAATTGTCTAGATGTGTTTTCATGACTATTTTTAGATTTATCTTAATAATAGATGAAAAATTTTAAATTTATGTAGAATTAGATCAATCACTTTTAAAATTAATAAGTTCGAAAAATTAAATAATTAAAATAAATAAATAAAGCTTTTGAGCAGAGGTAGCATGTGTGCAATTTTCTCTAATCCATGATTATGTCTCATAACCCCTTGAGTCTCTTTTATACTCTTCATATCGAAATTGTCATTATGTTCATATGGTAACCATCAATTGCTTAATTCTCAATCATGAGTTGATTGGTCCTCTAATTCTTATTCATCATGTCGTTAGAACTTCAACTATTGATTCCATTTGAACGGGTTGTTATAACATCAGTCAACTAGACTGATTGCTAGTGGTTGATTGATCCGTGTTCATGCAGTTGACTATCTTGAGTTGATTCTAGAATATTATGTGTAATTCAAACATAATTTAGTCGACTATGCCAATTGACTCTAAAACATTATGTTTGGTTCAAATGAATCTCAGTCGACTAGATAACTTTCTGTCCATTTGACAAGGATTGAATCATCAGTTAACTAATCCAATTAGATACCCAATTAGACCAAACATATTGGGATACTGGACCAACAATTGACTAATACTTACTTACCGACTAATGTGTGTGATTTATGTATATATTTTCGGTACTATTTAACATGCATTTACTATATTGCATGAGTATATTTTACCTAGCTTCCTAGCTTTTGAATCCCTTTTACATTTTTTAGGTGGGAGAATTGCTTTTTGCGTGTTTGATTGACATCATGTGATGTTGGTGCACAATTGGAGATGAAAAACCTAACGACGACATGATGCAATATGATACAGGCCTACCTGTGTCCCTTGACCTGGTTGTATACTGTCCAGGAGGCATAACGAGTATTAGAGCATCGCCCGAAACTTCTAGCAAGGAATATGGCCAGGTCGTGTTCCCTTTGTATGTTGGTATGGTGGTGGTGCCCCTTAGAAAGTAACTAAATTATGTTATGACTTGGTAATTATTTTGGGTCTACAAAAGCAACCAAGGGGTGCCGATTCAAGGCATCAAGAATTTCCCGTGACAAGGAACCCTAGGAGAGAGTCGTCTTCCAGAGGCCACAAGGATTTCATCCACCAAGGAGACAAAGAGATCTTCCAAAGACGACATCAACATCTATGACTGAGTTTCCTTTGTACTTTTCTCTTATTTTGAATCGTAGAATGCTCCCTTCAATGTCTTTGGCTTATATCTCCATCTCTATGGAGTAGTAGTTTCTTAATTCTGAGATTAAGAAGTAACATGACATTGAATTGATAATAGTATGTCGATATTCATCTATTTATCACGTGATGTGTTGATCTATGTTTTAGTTATTAACGTACATAATGTGTTAATATATATGTCTTAACATACATTAGCTAGGTGGAAACATCGTAAGATGAACTTTGATCTCAGACTTATAATAACTAGACTTGAGGGGTTATTCACAAAAATAGTTCAAACCCTCTTGAGAATATCGTTGACTATCACAGAGCATAAGGAGTTTACTTTGGTTCAACATCACGAAGTAACTGTCACGCCCCCAGAGCCAGATGCTTCCTCGAAAATCGGGCAACATCTCTCCTGTACGGCGGACAATATGGGGCAAATATACATACTATCTCCCCATATAACTTAGCCACATGCGGCTAGTATCACAAAACATAAAAAATAAACACAACCACGCAGTTATAAGATAACGGGTGGCTCAGCCACCTTAGGCATAAAAGAAAACACAACTTAATAAGAAAATTCCACAACGAATAAACCCGACCAATAAGACATGACTACAAATTTGTCAAGACCATACCAGAAATAATATAAAATGCGGAAACAAAGAAACTACGGAGAACCAACTCTGAAACAACTCCAAACCAAAATAACCTGGTGAAACTCAGGGACTGGCAACTGGATCATCTCCTGGCTCCAAGCAAAATATGTCTACCTGCTATCTGAAACAACAAAGAGGAAAGCAGGGATGGTGAGTCCGAGCGAACTCTGCGGATATATGAGTAGACAAATAAGCATGGCATAATAAGGATAAACAGGGTAGAGAACTCAACAGTGTACAGTCCATAAAAATTTATAGAATTTACCTAACCATGCATAACATATGTAAATCGACATGGTATAAAATCCGAATAACGACTAAACAGGTATAGAACAACTCAATAACAATAATATCAAGATATACATGCATGTCAAACATGTGCAACAATCATAGCTCATATAAATGCATCAAACACAAGCAAATGCATAAAAGAAGTACGTATGCACATGATGCAATGACATGTGTCACCCCTGACGCCAGTCAAGCAGTCAACACATCCCATCTGTGTGACCGAGTGGGTAGGGCTGTGACAACTGTACCACTCCAACAACATATACCACATAAGGCGTGGTTGAGTGGACAGGATGCTGGGAGCCTACACTCCAAACCCCAGTACATCGGGGGAGCTACCACAGCTACAATATCTCTCAAAAACAAACAACGGTGAGGGTGAGCCACCAACAGCTCATCCCTCTAAAAACAACTATAAGGGTGGCACTGTTTGGCATAACAGAACAGGTACTCGCACTCTAATATCTACCACGACAACAAGTGGTTGAGTGAATCGAGCACAAATATGACTAACGACGGCTTAACCAAATGTAAGCCTAACAGTCGTTAGTATGTAACGTGCAAGTATGGTGCATGATATACGATGCACAAACAACCGGAGAAACAACGATGCAATAAAAATCCAACAAGTAACATGCATCGATACAACCAACCAAAAACCGAAAACTAACGATTATGCACCTACACTACTAGGTAGGGTATTTCTAATGCCAAATAAACCTATCTGTATTTAATGGACTTCTAAGTACTCGCGTACAAGCGGCACTTTACAGAACAGAAAACCAACAGGGACTGTACGGATACGAATTCGGAATACTCAAAGATCAACGAAGAATAAGTCTCAACGGCGATATTTCAAATAACGACAAAGAACAAGGTCAAGCAACCTATAAGACATAAACTAGTCATGCTTTAAGGTAAAAGAACTACTCGAGTACAAAGAAGAAATACCCGCCTTAATTTCAGAAGAGAATTTCGTAAATGAAGAGGATCTTCCACGATCAACCGAACGAGTCCGAATTAAGGTCCTGTACCAATACATAAGTTTAACTAATTATAAAAATTAAATAAATTAGTTAAACTATATATAAACAAAATTAAGGCCAACCATTCCAAGATAAACTACAAATACATAAAAGTAAGACAAGACAAATACTCCAATCCTTGAACCAACACACTAGCAAAGCCATATATATATCCTGCCAATTAATTATAATAATCAATAAACGCAATTGTGTGTAAATATATTCCTGCCAATGCGCATTGTTTGTGCGACCATGTAAATGCTCTCAAAGTTTCAAGAACATAGACCATTAACAACCAATCAAAACACCATCAACTCATGATCCAACCAAATCGCCATCCCATAATTCTTACCTCAACGATGGTCGGCACGAGACGAAGCTGCGGCGCGGGCACGAGGGCGGCGATGCAAGATGAAGCTGTCGAGACGAGGCGCTTGGCGACTCGTTAGACGAACAAAAAGGAGAAGATGAATACAACGAAATCTACAACCTTCCCTTACCTGGTTTCGACCGGCGCAAGCAATTGGGGGCGGCGGCGGGAAGAAGAGGAGTTCGGCAGACACAGGAGGCTAGGGTTCGCGATGGGCGACGGCGCTCCACTCGTGCGCGCCGGAGGAAGGGATCTAGGCGGCGGCGAGCGACTGTGGCGTCGGGTCTCGACGGCGGCGAGCGGTTTCGCACAAGGCTGTCGGCGCAGAGGAGAGTGGAACGGCGCAGAGATGGGTTTTGGGGAAAGTTAGGGCACGGCAGGTTTTAAATAGTTTTTTTAAAAGCAGTTTTACAATAAGGCCCTCCAATTTTTAGAAATTACAAATAAGCCCTTTAAAAATTTCGGTATTTAACATTCTCCCCCACTAACAAAAATTTGGTATCAACACCATAACAAATACTAATCAACCTCAACAGGTATCAACACCTTAACTATAATATAAATACAAAATGAAGACCAACCATACGCACCTCAAGTAAACAAATGAGGGTAGCGAGCTCTGATAGTATCCTCGAGCTCCCAAGTAGCTTCCTCATCAGAGTGGTGCTGCCAACCAACTTTAACCAATCGAACTGTCTTATTCCTTAACCGATGCTCTTTACGGTCCAGAATCCGCATAGGCACCTCCTCATACGTCGCGTCTGGCTGAAGTGTGACCGGCACCTCCAATAATACATGTGTAGGATCTGGTACATATTTCCTCAGCATGGAAACATGAAACACATCGTGAACTCCAGCTAATGACGGGGGTAACGCCAGACGATAAGCGACAGCTCCAACCCGCTCCAAAATCTGGAAAGGTCCAATATAGCGTGGAGCTAGCTTACCTCGCAACCCAAACCTCTTCACCCCTTTCGTGGGTGACACTCTCAAGAATACATGATCGCTCACGGAGAACTCCAATGGTCTGCGTCTTCGATCTGCATAACTCTTCTGACGATCCTGAGCCTCTGACAGCCTACGTCTGATAGTACGGACTAGCTCGGCGTCATGCTAAATACTTTGAGGACCTAGCAACTGAGATTCCCCAACCTCTACCCAAAGGGTGGGTGTCCTACAAGCTCTACCATACAACGCCTCGAAAGGTGTCATCTGAATAGCCGAATGATATCTATTATTATAAGCAAACTCAACCAAATGCAGGTGATCCTCCCAGTTGTCTCCAAAGTCCATAACGCAAGACCTCAACAAATCCTCCAGTGTCTGAATGGTACGCTCAGACTGTCCATCCGTCTGCGGATGAAAGGCTGTACTAAATCGAAGCTCGGTACCCATGGCCTGCTGCAAAGTCTGCCAAAACCGCGAAGTGAAACGCGGGTCTCTATCTGATATGATGCTCAAAGGAAGACCATGTAATCTGATAATATCATGGCAGTACAACTCTGCCAGCTTGTCCAGAGAATCTGTCCTCTGAATCCCTAAGAAATGAGCAGATTTGGTTAATCGATCAACGATCACCCAAATCGCATCGTGTCTTCTACGAGACCTCGGTAATCCAAAAACGAAATCCATCGTAATATGTTCCCACTTCCACTCAGGAATGGGGATCTTCTGTAATAGTCCACCAGGTCTCTGATGCTCGGTCTTCACCTGCTGGCACACGAGACATCTAGCAACAAAATCCGCGATGTCTTTCTTCATACCGTTCCACCAGTAAGAACGTCTCAAATCTCGGTACATACGGGTTCCACCTGGATGAATGGCAAACCAAGATCGGTGAACCTCCTGAAGCAACTCCTCCATAACCGAATGTGACTTAGGTACACACAATCTCCCTCGGAAATATAGAATACCCTCGTCATCACGTGTAAAGTCAGTCTGCTGCTCGGAGGCTATCCGGCTGCCTAAGTACTGCAGATGCTGATCACTAGGCTGAGCCTCTCTGATCTTCGTCCTGATCGAAGACTGAGCAACCATAGTCACCAACAATCCTTTTTTCTGTTTGACCCTGCTCCTCCAGTCCCAACTCTGAGAAGCTCTAAACTAAATCGGTGACCATAACCCAGTGACAAGCCAGAACACTCCGGGATTTTCTGCTGAGTGCATCTGCAACTACATTAGCTTTTCCTGGATGGTAACTAATACTACAGTCATAGTCCTTCAAAAATTCCATCCATCTTCTCTGACAAAGATTTAACTCCTTCTGAGTGAATAAATACTTGAGGCTCTTGTGATCTGTGAAAATCTCAAACGTGACGTCGTAGAGATGATGTCTCCATATCTTCAGGGCAAAAATAATGGCTGCAAACTCTAAGTCATGAACTGGATAATTCTTGTCATGCTCCTTCAGCTGACGAGAAGCATAAGAGACTACCCGTCCATGCTGCATTAAAATTGCACCCAAACCCTGATGTGAAGCGTCAGTGTAGAGTACAAATCCGTCCTCGCCTGAAGGTAACACCAATACAGGCGCAGACACCAATCGCCGCTTGAGCTTCTGAAAACTAGTCTCACAAGCTTCTGTCCAAACAAATTTCATGCCTTTTCTAATCAGACGTGTCAACGGTGAAGCGATACTGGAAAACCCCTTAACAAATCGACGATAATAACCAGTCAATCCGAGGAAACTGCGCACCTCCTGAACTGACTTAGGCTGTTCCCAACTGGTGACAACCTCGATTTTCTGGGGATCTACAGAGATACCTCTACTGGAAACATGTCCGAGAAAACCCACAGAAGACAACCAGAAAGCACACTTGCTAAACTTTGCATACAACTGCTCCCGTCGGAGCGTCTCCAGAACGATACGAAGGTGGCGCGCATGTTCCTCCTCGGAACGGGAGTAAATCAGTATGTCGTCGATGAAAACAATAACGAACTGATCCAAATACTGCATAAAAATCCGATTCATCAGATCCATAAATACTGCAGGAGCATTGGTAAGCCCAAATGGCATTACTAAAAACTCGTAATGTCCGTACCGAGTGCGGAAAGCTGTCTTCTGGATATCCGAATCCCTGACCCTCAACTGATGATATCCAGGCCGCAAATCAATTTTAGAATACACTGAGGTATCCTTCAACTGATCAAACAAATCTTCAATACGAGATAGGGGATACTTATTCTTGATAGTCACGACATTCAACTGTCTGTAGTCGATGCATAACCTCATAGAACCATCCTTCTTCTTGACGAACAACACCGGTGAACCCCATGGGGATACACTAGGACGAATAAATCCCCTGTCAAGCAACTCTTGAAGCTGGACCTTTAGCTCGTCTAACTCCTTAGGCGCCATACGATACGGAGCCTTTGATGCCGGCGCAGTCCCCGGAATCAACTCGATCACAAATTCAACTTGCCTTCTGGGAGGCAAACCAGGTAGCTCCTCTGGAAATACTTCTGGAAACTCTTGGACCACTGGAACATCCGAGAGTTGAGGGCTACTGCTACCATCAGTGCTGACCAATAATAATAGAAAACCCTAACATCCATGTGATATAAGCTTCTGGGCTGAATTGCAGAGATAATAGAAATCCCATCATCTCTGGTGCCAATGAATTCCCACGAGGGTTGGTTCGGAGGCCGAAACATGACCACCCTTGCTTGGCAATCAACTGTGGCATGATAAGCTGCCAGTGAGTCCATGCCCAGAATGATATCAAATTCTACCATCTCGAGAATTGACAGATCCACGGTGAGGGTATAATTGTCGAAGTCCAATGGACACGCCTTGACTTCCTGCGTGATATCTAATACCTCATCGGACGGTAGAGACACTGATAAACGTTGTGATCTAAAGGTAGGCAATCTACTAATTTTTCCCATAAATAGTCGTGATATGAAAGAATTAGAACTACCAGTATCAACAAGTAATTCAGTAGGAAATGCATAAACCGAAATCATACCACGAAAGACCGATCCATCGGCCCGCTGTGCCTCCTCTCTGGTGACTGCATAAACTCGGCCTGTCTCTGTAGCTGAAGGCGGCAACGCTAAAATCGGCTGCGGCTGAGAAGATGAAGGTCCAGCAGTCTGATGGGGCTGATATCCAGAAGGCCCGACCGACTGCTGAGACTGATAACTCGAAGCTCCAGCCGACGGCTGATGCTGATAAACTGCAGGCTGGTATACTGGATGTGGCTGCTGATAGTACGATCCTGACCCAGAATATTGAGACGCCACTGGTGAGGAGTACTCATGCCCAGGCATACCATACATCTGGGCTGGTGGTGGAACTGCCTGCTGACGTCCTGCCTGCTGACGTCCTGCCTGCTGCGGTCGGAATGACGTCTGAGTATAACGGCCGCCTCGATATGGCCTCTGCGGTCCTGACAGACCACCCCAAGGAGTAAATGCTGGAGACTTATGCTGCACTTTCAATGGACAGCCTCGACTCTCATGACCCGGAAGTTTACAATAATAACAGACAGGGTGCTCCAGGGGACAATCTGATTTGAGGTGGTCCTTAGAACCACACTGTAAACAATGAGTCACATAAGTCTCTTGCGTACCCTGACTCCTGCTATTGTGTTTCTGTCCAACTGTCTGCTGTCTTGGTGTCGCTGCTGAACCCTGAACTGCCTGCTTCGCTTTGTTCTTATCACTATACAACTGATGTTGAATCATCTCGGCAAGTAAAGCCCGATCCAAAGCCTCTCGATATGAAGTAGGAATCCATCCAGCCAAACGCATTTGGATATAACCAGCTAAGCCCATCATAAACTGTGTCGTCCGCTCCGCCTCCGTAGCAACCAACTGAGGACAAAACTCTGCCAGGCGATTAAATTCCGCCTCATACTCCATAACTGAACGGTCTCCCTGATGAAGAGCAAGAAACTCCTGTCGTCGGGCTGTACGGAACGCGGCAGGATAATACTTGCCCTCGAAAGCCTCGCGGAAAGAAACCCAAGAAATCGGCCGTCCACCAATAAGAGTCTTCTACATATTCCACCAAGTGACGGCCTGATTTCGAAGATGATACGTAGCTAACTCCACCTTCTCTACGTCTGTGAGGGTCATATAACTGAAGGTGTCCTCCAATGTCTCCAACCAGGCACGAGCAGCGTAGGGATCTGGTTCCCCATGGAATAGTGTGAAGCGACCCTTCACAGACGCTGTCAGCAACGGAATCTGAGCTCTGTCCATAAGTCAACTCGCTTGGGCAGGGGGTACCCCTAATGACACTCCAGGAATTGCCATTGGTGGTACTGATGGGCCTGCCTCTGATGGTACAACTGGGATTGCTGTCGGATATACAGGAGAAGGTACTCTCCGTGGTGGAGATCTCAGCTCACCCGAAGGGTCCTGGTGAGCTGATCCCTGACCAGTAGGCTCCACTCTGGTGGGCCTCTCACCCTCCTGATTCGTGTCTCCCTCGGCCTCCTCGGGCCTCCCCCGTGATCGTCGTCCACGACCGCGAGCACGGGGTGGAGATAACTCAATACGACGAAGCATATCTGTTAACAAAACCAACAAACATTATTTAGATATAAATTTAACCAAATACAAAACCAACTTACTTCTTATTTGCCGGGAGAGATCTCGTCGATGCCAAGTCCCATTACAACTATTACCAGAAAATGACTCCGGAAAATAAATCCGTAAAATACAGATAACCTCGTAAAACAAAACAACATCATAAACCTACAGACACCAAAACATCGCAAAACTTGGCTCTGATACCAAAAATTGTCACGCCCCAGAGCCAGATGTTTCCTCGAAAATCGGGCAGCATCTCCCCTATACGACGGACAATATGGGGCAAATATACATACTATCTCCCCATATAACTTAGCCACATGCGGCTAGTATCACAAAACATAAAAGATAAATACAACCATGCAGTTATAAGATGACGGGTGGCTCAGCCACCTTAGGCATAAAAGAAAACACAACTTAATAAGAAAATTCCACAACGAATAAACCCGACCAATAAGACATGACTACAAATTTGTCAAGACCATACCAGAAATAATATAAAATGCGGAAACAAAGAAACTACGGAGAACCAACTCTGAAACAACTCTAAACCAAAATAACCCGGTGA
Organism: Boesenbergia rotunda; assembly: GCA_024364735.1. Classification (NCBI taxonomy): domain Eukaryota; kingdom Viridiplantae; phylum Streptophyta; class Magnoliopsida; order Zingiberales; family Zingiberaceae; genus Boesenbergia; species Boesenbergia rotunda. The sequence goes on along the minus strand of JAGFNQ010002235.1, from coordinate 94,223 downwards.
AACTCAGGGACTGGCAACTGGATCATCTCCTGGCTCCAAGCAAAATACGTCTACCTGCTATCTGAAACAACAAAGAGGAAAGCAGGGGTGGTGAGTCCGGGCGGACTCTGCGGGTATATGTGTAGACAAATAAGCATGACATAATAAGGATAAACAGGGTAGAGATCTCAACAGTGTACAGTCCATAAGAATTTATAGAATTTACCTAACCATGCATAACATATGTAAATCGACATGGTATAAAGTCCGAATAACGACTAAACAGGTATAAAACAACTCAATAATAATAATATCAAGATATACATGCATGTCAAACATGTGCAACAATCATAGCTCATATAAATGCATCAAATACAAGCAAATGCATAAAAGAAGTACGTATGCACATGATGCAATGACATGTGTCACCCCTGACGCCAGTCAAGCCGTCAACACATCCCATCTGTGTGACCGAGTGGGTAGGGCTGTGACAACTGTACCACTCCAACAACATGTACCACATAAGGCGTGGTTGAGTGGACAGGATGCTGGGAGCCTACACTCCAAACCCCAGTACATCGGGGGAGCTACCACAGCTACAATATCCCTCAAAAACAAACAACGGTAAGGGTGAGCCACCAACAGCTCATCCCTCTAAAAATAACTGTGAGGATGTCACTGTTTGGCATAATAGGAAAGGTGCTCGCACTCTAATATCTACCACGACAACAAGTGGTTGAGTGAATCGAGCACAAATATGACTAACGACGGCTTAACCAAATGTTAGTCTAACAGTCGTTAGTATGTAACGTGCAAGTATGGTGCATAATATACGATGCACAAACAACCGGAGAAACAACGATGCAATAAAAATCCAACAAGTAACATGCATCGATACAACCAACCAGAAATCGAAAACCAACGATTATGCACCTACACTACTAGGTAGGGTATTTCTAATGCCAAATAAACCTATTTGTGTTTAATGGACTTCTAAGTACTCGCGTACAAGCGGCACTTTACAGAACAGAAAACCAACAGGGACTGTACGGATACGAATTTGGAATACTCAAAGATCAACGAAGAATAAGTCTCAACGGCGATATTTCAAATAACGACAAAGAACAAGGTCAAGCAACCTATAAGACATAAACTAACCATGCTTTAAGGTAAAAGAACTACTCGAGTATAAAGGAGAAATACCCGCCTTAATTTCAGAAGAGAATTTCGTAAATGAAGAGGATCTTCCACGATCAACCGAACGAGTCCGAATTAAGATTCTGTACCAATACATAAGTTTAACTAATTATAAAAATTAAATAAATTAGTTAAACTATATATAAACAAAATTAAGGCCAACCATTCCAAGATAAACTACAAATACATAAAAGTAAGACAAAGACAAATACTCCAATCCTTGAACCAACACACTAGCAAAGCCATATATATATCCTGCCAATTAATTATAATAATCAATAAACGCAATTGTGTGTAAATATATTCCTGCCGCATTGTTTGTGCGGACCCTGTAAATCTCTCGAAGTTTCAAGAACATAGACCATTAACAACCAATCAAAACACCATCAACTCACGATCCAACCAAATCGCCATCCCATAATTCTTACCTCAACGATGGTCGGCACGAGACGAAGCTGCGGCGCGGGCACGAGGGCGGCGATGCAAGATGAAGCTGTCGAGACGAGGCGCTTGGCGTCTCGTTAGACGAACAAAAAGGAGGAGGAGATGAATGCAACGAAATCTACAACCTTCCCTTACCTGGTTTCGGCCGGCGCAAGCAATTGGGGGCGGCGTCGGGAAGAAGAGGAGTTCGGCAGACACAGGAGGCTAGGGTTCGCGATGGGCGACGGCGCTCCACTCGTGCGCGCCGGAGGAAGGGATCTAGGCGGCGGCGAGCGACTGTGGCGAGCGGTTTCGCACAAGGCTGTCGGCGCAGAGGAGAGTGGAACGGCGCAGAGATGGGTTTTGGGGAAAGTTAGGGCACGGCAGGTTTTAAATAGTTTTTTTTAAAGCAGTTTTACAATAAGGCCCTCCAATTTTAGAAATTACAAATAAGCCTTTTAAAAATTTCGGTATTTAACATTAACAGTAGCGGTCTAGGGGATTGTGAGGTTCTCATGACAAGTGTTGGTGCAAGATGTATCATACGATTGAACCTATAGTTTTGATCTGGGCAAAAAGTTCAAGTTAAGTCTTATGGTTTTCTAACATGTTAATTGAGCTTATAGAGAAGTCCTAATTGAGGCTAGACAAAGGAAGTTATAGTTAAGGCTAGGCAAGTGAAAGTCCTAATTGTGGCTAGGCATGGAAGTCTTGGTCGGAGGGATTAGGTGGAAGTTTTGGCAAATCGAGGACGTCGGATAGGTAGCATTGGAGGTTGACACTAGGCGACAAGTCCTGAGGGTTGAGAACACCAGACGGAAGTCTAGACAGGTTGAGGGCCGAGGATCTTATGGAAAGTTCCGAGGGTCAAGGCAGGCTGAACAAAAAGTCCAAATAGGTTCGGTGGACCAAACTTAGCATCGGTAAACTCTCTCATGTGGAGTATTGGTGAGGACATACTCTCGGAAAGAGAACAGTAGATGTTGATCCAACCTAACGAGAGATTTACGGTTGAGAATGGACAGCTCGGAGAGCTGTCAATCATACTCATGTTTGAGTTATATGTATATTTTGTGCTAACACTATGATGCCGGAAGCTAAATAATGAAGTAAGCTAGAAAATGGGATTTAGGTGCCTCTATCATATCCAAGCGCTTGAATGTCCAGGCGCCTCAATGTCTTACAAGTTCCTGGACCAGAAGACTTATCACTGCGACGAGCTTGGATAAGATAAGAGCCGATGGAGGCGTCTGATGCATATCCAAGCCCCTGGATCAACCTATAAAAGAAGGCTTCGACCAAAACCTTATTCATCGATTACTTCTACGACTCAAGCTTGGTTATGCTTCCGAAACGACAACACTCTATTGCGCTCAAGCCTCAATGACATGATAATGATATGACCCCGCTACGAGCTCAAACGAGCCTAGGCTTTAGTAACGTGTAGCTATTAGTTTCTATTGCTATCGCTTTCATCTTGTATGCTCTATTCTAAGGTTGGTAGTCTTGTTACCAAACCTTTATCTTTGTAAAGAAGCGATTTGATAGTGATTGCCCAACGAAAACAGCCAAATTGACTACGGGCCTTGAGTATTAGCCACGAGGCTACAAACCAAGTAAAGCAATCGTGTTCTTTATTGTTTCTCATAATTTCAGCTACATGACTTGATGATTTTCGAATGATTTGTAAGCGTAGAAAAAGTGCGCTATTCACCCCCACTCTAGCGCTTTGCTCGATCCAACAACAAGTGCCTCTAATAGAAAACTATCACCCTAGTATAACAACCTCAAAACTAGGGATCACGTTTAAGTAGATATACCGGTGTATGTTAGAACTGAAGGAATTTAGATATCTCTACAATAGTATGATATTATCCACTTTAGACCTAAGCCCTCATGATTTTGCTCTTGAGCTCTACCTAAAAGGCTTATACCAATGAAATATCTTTCTCTTATAAGCTCATGATTTTTTATGTGTTTTCAATGTGGGACTTTGTTTGCAACTGATCCCGGGCCAGCTTATGGGCAGCCTGGCCCGGCAGCCTGACAACCCGTCAGGAGGAGGTAGGCTTATGGGCCCCAGGAGCCCGTTGAATATAGGGTCATATAGGCGGATCGACCCATTTCCCCTGAACCTGAGGAAACATTGGCCCTGACCCAGGCAAAGGGGGCTAGAAGCCCCGAAGGCCCGCGAGCCCAGGAAGTCCTAGGCAGGAGAGTTCCTAATCAGGAGAATCCCGAGTCGAACAAGTTCCTACCCACGATATCCCTAACCTTTAGCACTCCCGAGTCAGGGGAGTCTCAGCTCAAAGTGTCCTGAAGCTATAAGCGGATCTGCTCCCACACACCGCTCGGTTCGGTTCCTAGTCGGACGCGTCGCGGCCCACGCTCCCTGGGTACAATCCGACCGGTGGTTCGAATGCTCACCTTCGTACAAGTCGTAAGTGGGCATGCCCCCGTGCACTTTTCGGCTCGGGCCTAGCCGAATGTGTGGCGGCCCACGCTCCTGAGGTCCTCCCGAGCCAGAGAAGTCTTCACTCAGAGTGTCACTGTGTCACCATATCATGAGATCCTCGAGTCAAGAGCAGCTTGAGCTAGAAGAGTACTCGGTCATTGACCAAACTATCCCCAAGTCAGCTAAGTTCGGACGTTCATCCCGAACCACGCGCACCACGACTCAGGAAGCATACCTTCACTCGGGAAGCCTTGCTTAACTCGAGACGTCAAGTTGTCTAAGGTTCTTGTCGTGACTTAGCAGAACAACCACTCTCTGACATAAGACACGTAGAAGTTGTACGGGGTCGGCGCATGCCAGGTACCATTCCAGCCCGAATCGCGAGTATCTCGTTAATGTCATGATCCCCTTGCCATACCCTGCCCTCCCGTACTGCGACCACATACGTTGGTGTCAGGCCGAGCGGCGCCTGACGGCGCCCACCCATAATCTGACAGCGCCCATTTCCTTATTCCAGTATGCGACACATTACCCTACCACCTCTGGGTATGCCTTACCTTGTCCTCGCTACGCGACAAAAGGTGGCATACTGGGCAGAAGTTGTCAGCTCCTCCGGCTATATAAGTCTCTCCACTCCACATCCCCGAGGTATGCGCAATAATACTTTTGCTACTGTTCTATTGCCTTTACTGCTCTTCCACCACCGGAAACTGACTTGACCGTCGGAGTGTCTTGCCGAGGACTTTTTCCGGCGGGTTCTAACGGTCTTTGCCTTGTAGATCGCAGCCAGCGTCGGAGCCAGCATCAGCAGTTCGTGATCTTCAGGAGGACCGCGTGTGCTCTTGGGAGTCTACCTCGCTTTGCGACAGGATCAGCAGCCATTGCAACCCAACAATCCCCTCAAACGAAGGACCACCATTATTCTTATGGTCTGGGTCTCCCCTTGAGCTTTGGATCACTCTTGACATGTTCAAGATCTCTCCTCGAGCATTGGATTACTCTTGACTTATTTAGGGTAAATTTATTTGATCTGATTGCAGCAAAGATAGATGCGCTAACCAAGAGGTTTGATTCATTTAATGTAAGCGTTGTCACTAATGTTTCTTGCGAGTTTTGTAGTGTAACACATCATGCAGTGGTTAATTACCTCTCAATTTCCTGTTTGTTATAACCCTAAACCCTCATCATTCACCACTGCTTGTCGCTGGCGATCACCCTTCATGGATTGTCGCTTGCCATCATGCTGCACCCTTGTCTCCCTCTGCCATCGTGAAACATGACATTTCAATTTGAGGCTGCAATCGTGACACACAACCCGTCGCCACAATGATGGGGAGCTGAAACATCGTACAGAGACAGAGGAAGAAGACAGAGTTCTACTTGTAATGATTCCATGGGGCACCAAAAAGGGAGCCGGGAGGAGAACTGCACCTGCTGTCTGCGACTGTTTCACAGGGACAGATTGTCACGCCCCGAGACCCAGGAGTCGCTGGTCCAATATAAAATCGGGCAGCACCTCCCCTGTCCGGCGGACAATTTACACATACAAACACACACGCAGATAATAATAGACATCACCACGCAGTTTAATTGGCCTCAGGCCTCAAAATATATATATATACCCAAAATAAAAGCACCCGACAACTAAGTAAATCATACCTGACTGCGGACCGGTCCGACTTACGACGAAACAACCAATACAAAAACCCCTTAGGGCACAAGACGACACTCCCAAGACATATACAAGTCCAATAAGTAAATATACAAATAGACACTACTAAGTACAAGACGAACTATGCCGTCGCGATGGGTAGGGACTGGCTGCTGGGCTCTTCTGGCAACTCCAAGTATCTCAACCTGAAAATAAAAATATATGGCAACGGTGTGAGTCCATAAACTCAGCGAATACCCAGCAGATATGCATAGTATGTTATAACAACAATAAGCATCTACGCTAATACAGTCTCATATCAACAATATGGAAAAACTAGTACTGGAAATACTGAGGTAGATACATACCAGAATCCAGCTAACCTGAAAAGAAGACAATGAGTACCATGGAAACATCATTAGTCATATAATCTCAAATAACAAGTCTCCAGAATATGCATGTCAAACAAGTGCAAGAATCAAGTGCAGCAAACAATGCACGATGCAAAATATGCACATGGTGCAATGCCATGGTCACCCCCTAACTCCAGTCAAGCCACCGAGACAGGCGATACTGTGTCGGCCGAGTGGGTAGAGCTGTGACACTGTCCGTACTCTGCCATCACTGCTCCTGAGTGACCGAGAGGACAGGATGCTGGTGGAGCTATCGCTCCGCCCCATGTACATATGGGGGAGATATCTCTCTCATCTTCTCTGGTCTATGGGTAGAGAAGGGATCCCTGCTTGCTACCACGCTCCGAAACCACTACCCCTGAGCGGACGAGCGGAGCACTACAGAGCAAATGCACACACCCAGCGGTATCCACTAACCCATGAGTGGCCGTGTGTGCATATCATGTGCTGGAAGACGATTAGGCTCAACCACAAGGGAGTCGCTGATCGCCGGCATGCAACAGTGCAAAGATGGTGTATGATAGATACACATACATAATAACTCAAGGATAACCAATAAGTATCCAGAACAGGCATAATAACTCAGGGATAACTAACAAGTATCCAGAACAAGCATAATAACTCAGGGATAACTAACAAGTATCCAGAACAGGTATAATAACTCAGGGATAACTAACAAGTATCCAGAACAGGTATAATAACTCAGGGATAACTAACAAGTATCCAGAACAGGCATAATAACCCAGGGATAACTAACAAGTATCCAGAATAAGCATAATAACTCAGGGATAACTAACAAGTATCCAGAACAGGTATAATAACTCAGGGATAACTAACAAGTATCCAGAACAGGTATAATAACTCAGGGATAACTAATAAGTATCCAGAACAGGCATAATAACTCAGGGATAACTAATAAACTTATTGCTATCTATAACAGACAATGCATAGCAATATGACAATATCTAAAAGATAAGTCAAAGGGTACCCGCCTCAAAGTAGGAGTAGTCCATATACGAAGAGAACCTCCCGTCTGATACTGCGCAACCCAAAAGTCCAAATCAATGCCCTGTATCAAAGGACATATTTAATAGTTATTTACATAGAAATAACTAGCTAACCAATTACTAATCCATATGAGTGATAATCCTAATCATCATAATCATTCGCCTAAACCCTAATCCAAGACCCGAATCATACACGTATCACACACGCCAAATCAGAAAGAACCAAAGGAATATCCAAATCCAATCAATAGAACACAACAACCTCATCCAACACAAGGTAAACCATTCAAATGAAATCCCAAAACCAACCCACAGCGGAGCAAAGATCAAGAGCCACTCATACAAAATTGCCATGGGTCACACTAATCCATCCCTCAAGAAAATCATAACCGAAATCAGAATGAAATCATATCATATTCTAAGATTAAACCAACACAGAACAGGATTCATCCAAATATTATCCCGAATCAAGACTTTGCTTAAATTCCGAACCACCTGATAGAACACTTACCTATTTAATTCCAAAACTCCTACTGATCTCCTTTCAATAAGAATGGAAATTCATACCTCACAGCACAAAATAGTGCTCACTAACAAAGCTTGAACAGAACCTGACATATCCACATCCTAGCTCAACTAATCGTACCTGAGATTTGAGCCAATGAAGTCACCCCTGTTCAGATCCGAGAAGAAGAAGACCAACCATCGAAATTCTTCCTCAGTCTTAAAGCCTACCTTCGCTGAGCACACAAATCGATCCAGAGGAAAACAAATCAATATCAAAACCAATCCAACCGAATGCAAACCAAACCCAAACCTAATCGCGGCCGAAGAAGAAGAACTAGGGTGGTGGCTCTGGCAATAGGGGAAGAAGACACTCCTGTGGCCGAATCTGTCTGGAGCCAATCGGAGATGAGGAATGGAGATCGTCATCCCTGGCAGCGATCGGATTAGGGCTAGGCAGCGATCGGATTAGGGCTCGCTGGAGAGGAGGAAAGGGAGAACAACCCGGCGCTTGGTTGCGGCTAAGGCACGCGAGGGGAGAAGAAGGGATCGGTCGGCAGTTGGCTGCAACGATTGAAGAGTCGTCGGCGCCGCAGCTAGGGTTCGCGAAGGGGAGAAAGGCGTCGTGTGTGGCTGCGTGTTTTGGCTTCGGCCGAGCGAAGGGGAAGAAAAGAAATATATATATGAGGGGCTTTTTGCAGAAAAGTCCTCAACTTTCAGAAATCTAAACCCTACCCTTAGGGTAAGGGTTTTAGCCCTTTGACCCTCCAATTAATTATAATTTAACCTCAAATAATTTCTATGGTTAAATTATTTACCCTCTTGTAATTTAGAGTTTACCTGAATCCCTCGATAAGTTTTAAATTTTTATAATAAAGCCCCTTGGGCTCCTCCCGTAGGGCCGGAAACCCTCGACTCTATCCGGAAAAATCCCAAAAATTTTCTGGTCCGGATTTTCGAATCACCGTATTTTACATTCTCCCCCACTAATAAAAATTTGGTCCCCAAATTTTCTCATTCCTCATATGGCACACACTAGCATCAAACATTTCTGTACTCATCGTGAGTAATCACTTTGGCTGATACCCTAAGATTACACTGGTACGGAGCAACTAAAGTTATCAATCCATAGGTTATCACCAGATACACTCGGGTAGCCATTTAGTTATCACAACTATTCAGGGCACTCAATCCTAAGATCACTGGCACCAAGTCTATACTCTGATCCTCGAACGTAAAACGTCAAATCCATGGGTATCACCCACGTATCCCCAAGTCAATAACATCCTCCAAAACATCACAAGGCATATATATTTATATATATCGTTCAATAACCCGTCAGAAGATAACATATAATTTAAAGATTGTGCCAACATATCGTACCATATACTGCTATCAATAACAGACTTTCCAAATAATCAACCACCGAAAGATCATTATCCACTTAATGATTCATCAAAAATCTACAAATCCGGTAAGTCCATGCCGACTACTAGAATCCTCAAAACAAAACATAACATAGAGATTCATCAATCTCAATCCACCTCTCATCACCCTAACGGATCGTACATCCCGATATACCATCGAGATTATCTAACCACGAACACTCGATCTATGAGTCAAAATCCCTCATAGAATCACGTACAATGAACGAGTCGACCAACCATCGGCTCGTAACCCAATATTCTCTGATTCCTTCACTCAAGATTCAGAAACCTCCGAGTTCCAACTCCATGGTCAAAACCCTCTAGGGTCCTACATCATAACAAGGAGATAGAGACATGCTATCCCTCAGGAGTATCTCAACATACTCATCAAGCAATTCCTTTATTTCTCCATAAATCATCCTCGATATCATCTAACTAAAGGTGGTCTAGTTTTATAAGTGATTTGCCTCCACCCAAATCATAGTCCGTAGGTACCTTTTTAGTTATTCAACCCTGTACCAGCGGTAACCCGTAAGTGTCAAGCAATTAGCTTCACACTTTTTTTTTTTTTTATATTAGCTCAAATCCCCTATCAACATGTACCTTCTGGGTCAACTACCAAGTACAAGTGATCCATGGTCAAAGTCCCCAAGGAACAGATTGTATCAATCCGCTACTAATCATAATAATATGTAGTTAATGCTACCCTATTGCATCAATGCAGATCATGTACTCAAAACATGTCATCTAGCTTATCTATCCAGATATACGCAATATAAGAAAAACTGTAGCTCCATGAGCTAAAGTGAATTATTCCAATAATGATCCAGCAAATTACAGTAGACATCCCTAGTTCTCACTTAGCGGATAGTAGCTAGTACAAGTGCTCTGAATAATTAGTTCCAGGAAAACCCAAAATCCTTAACTTCCAATAAGTTTGTCGACATATTCGACCTTAGCTGTCCGATTCAACGATCTGGGCTACTTGAGAATTAACATTCTCTGTTCCAAGATCTCATCCGCAACATGTTACTATTCGCTTACAGGAACAATCATGAATAAAATAGATTGACAACATGTCAATCCAACTAATACCAAATCCACGAACATCTATCCATCAAGTATGTATATAAGATCCCACCAAGCTGGGATAGTCTAACCAAGTTACTAGATGGGTATAAGAATAATAACATTATCCGATAACATGAGAGGAATTTTAATCCTACCTAAATATACATGAATGGAAACATAATCCCATGACATAAGAGAATTCCTAACCATACTTTAACATACAGGAATAGTCACATGATCCAATAATATGGAAGAACTTCTAACCATACCTAAATATACAGGAATAATAACATGGTTTGATAACATGAGAGAATTCCTAGCCATACCTAAATACCGGAATGAAACATAATCCAATGACATGAGATAATTCTTAACCATATCTAAATACAGGAATAGTAACATGGTCTCATAACATGAGAGAATTTCTATCTATACATAACTATACAAGAATAACAACCTGATCCAATGACATGCTAAAATTTCTAACCATACCTAAATATACAGGAATGGTAGCATGATCCGATAACACGAGAAAATTTCTAAATCATACCTAGATATACAGGTATAGTAACATGATCCAATTACATGTGAGAATTTCTAAATCCTACCTAACCAGGATAATGGCTACAAGAGATGAGAAGAAATACCTGTCGCCTGAAGAGGTCCCATCGCACCAAGTCCCAAACAACCACATCGAGGAAACTACTCCGAACAAAACCGGAAAGACTCGTAAAACAAATAGGCATCGCAAACCTACGTTCTGATACCAAACTAAATTGGTATCAGATAGACACCGAAAATCCATAAATACCCGAGGTATCTTGCAACCTGGGCTCTGATACCAAAATAAATTGTCACGCCCCGAGACCCAGGAGTCGCTGGTCCAATATAAAATCGGGCAGCACCTCCCCTGTCCGGCGGACAATTTACACATACAAACACACACGCAGATAATAATAGACATCACCACGCAGTTTAATTGGCCTCAGGCCTCAAAATATATATATAGACCCAAAATAAAAGCACCCGACAACTAAGTAAATCATACCTGACTGCAGACCGGTCCGACTTACGACGAAACAACCAATACAAAAACCCCTTAGGGCACAAGACGACACTCCCAAGACATATACAAGTCCAATAAGTAAATATACAAATAGACACTACTAAGTACAAGACGAACTATGCCGTCGCGATGGGTAGGGACTGGCTGCTAGGCTCTTCTGGCAACTCCAAGTATCTCAACCTGAAAATAAAAATATATGGCAACGGTGTGAGTCCATAAACTCAGCGAATACCCAGCAGATATGCATAGTATGTTATAACAACAATAAGCATCTACGCTAATACAGTCTCATATCAACAATATGGAAAAACTAGTACTGGAAATACTGAGGTAGATACATACCAGAATCCAGCTAACCTGAAAAGAAGACAATGAGTACCATGGAAACATCATTAGTCATATAATCTCAAATAACAAGTCTCCAGAATATGCATGTCAAACAAGTGCAAGAATCAAGTGCAGCAAACAATGCACGATGCAAAATATGCACATGGTGCAATGCCATGGTCACCCCCTAACTCCAGTCAAGCCACCGAGACAGGCGATACTGTGTCGGCCGAGTGGGTAGAGCTGTGACACTGTCCGTACTCTGCCATCACTGCTCCTGAGTGACCGAGAGGACAGGATGCTGGTGGAGCTATCGCTCCGCCCCATGTACATATGGGGGAGATATCTCTCTCATCTTCTCTGGTCTATGGGTAGAGAAGGGATCCCTGCTTGCTACCACGCTCCGAAACCACTACCCCTGAGCGGACGAGCGGAGCACTACAGAGCAAATGCACACACCCAGCGGTATCCACTAACCCATGAGTGGCCGTGTGTGCATATCATGTGCCGGAAGACGATTAGGCTCAACCACAAGGGAGTCGCTGATCGCCGGCATGCAACAGTGCAAAGATGGTGTATGATAGATACACATACATAATAACTCAAGGATAACTAATAAGTATCCAGAACAGGCATAATAACTCAGGGATAACTAACAAGTATCCAGAACAAGCATAATAACTCAGGGATAACTAACAAGTATCCAGAACAGGTATAATAACTCAGGAATAACTAACAAGTATCCAGAACAGGTATAATAACTCAGGGATAACTAACAAGTATCCAGAACAGGCATAATAACCCAGGGATAACTAACAAGTATCCAGAATAAGCATAATAACTCAGGGATAACTAACAAGTATCCAGAACAGGTATAATAACTCAGGGATAACTAACAAGTATCCAGAACAGGTATAATAACTCAGGGATAACTAACAAGTATCCAGAACAGGCATAATAACTCAGGGATAACTAATAAACTTATTGCTATCTATAACAGACAATGCATAGCAATATGACAATATCTAAAAGATAAGTCAAAGGGTACCCGCTTCAAAGTAGGAGTAGTCCATATACGAAGAGAACCTCCCGTCTGATACTGCGCAACCCAAAAGTCCAAATCAATGCCCTGTATCAAAGGACATATTTAATAGTTATTTACATAGAAATAACTAGCTAACCAATTACTAATCCATATGAGTGATAATCCTAATCATCATAATCATTCGCCTAAACCCTAATCCAAGACCCGAATCATACACGTATCACACACGCCAAATCAGAAAGAACCAAAGGAATATCCAAATCCAATCAATAGAACACAACAACCTCATCCAACACAAGGTAAACCATTCAAATGAAATCCCAAAACCAACCCACAGCGGAGCAAAGATCAAGAGCCACTCATACAAAATTGCCATGGGTCACACTAATCCATCCCTCAAGAAAATCATAACCGAAATCAGAATGAAATCATATCATATTCTAAGATTAAACCAACACAGAACATGATTCATCCAAATATTATCCCGAATCAAGACTTTGCTTAAATTCCGAACCACCTGATAGAACACTTACCTATTTAATTCCAAAACTCCTACTGATCTCCTTTCAATAAGAATGGAAATTCATACCTCACAGCACAAAATAGTGCTCACTAACAAAGCTTGAACAGAACCTGACATATCCACATCCTAGCTCAACTAATCGTACCTGAGATTTGAGCCAATGAAGTCACCCCTGTTCAGATCCGAGAAGAAGAAGACCAACCATCGAAATTCTTCCTCAGTCTTAAAGCCTACCTTCGCTGAGCACACAAATCGATCCAGAGGAAAACAAATCAATATCAAAACCAATCCAACCGAATGCAAACCAAACCCAAACCTAATCGCGGCCGAAGAAGAAGAACTAGGGTGGTGGCTCTGGCAATAGGGGAAGAAGACACTCCTGTGGCCGAATCTGTCTGGAGCCAATCGGAGATGAGGAATGGAGATCGTCATCCCTGGCAGCGATCGGATTAGGGCTAGGCAGCGATCGGATTAGGGCTCGTTGGAGAGGAGGAAAGGGAGAACAACCCGGCGCTTGGTTGCGGCTAAGGCACGCGAGGGGAGAAGAAGGGATCAGTCGGCAGTTGGCTGCAGTGATTGAAGAGTCGTCGGCGCCGCAGCTAGGGTTCGCGAAGGGGAGAAAGGCGTCGTGTGTGGCTGCGTGTTTTGGCTTCGGCCGAGCGAAGGGGAAGAAAAGAAATATATATATGAGGGGCTTTTTGCAGAAAAGTCCTCAACTTTCAGAAATCTAAACCCTACCCTTAGGGTAAGGGTTTTAGCCCTTTGACCCTCCAATTAATTATAACTTAACCTCAAATAATTTCTATGGTTAAATTATTTACCCTCTTGTAATTTAGAGTTTACCTGAATCCCTCGATAAGTTTTAAATTTTTATAATAAAGCCCCTTGGGCTCCTCCCGTAGGGCCGGAAACCCTCGACTCTATCCGGAAAAATCCCAAAAATTTTCTGATTTGGATTTTCGAATCATCGTATTTTACATAGATTGCTGGCTGGAAGCTCTTCGGCGTATTTGGGACATGCAAATTTTCCTGCACGCGCGCGCATGCATGCAGGCATGCTCTCTTCCCATGAGTCGTTTCTGATTTCTTACCTTTCTTTCGAAAAAACTAAATAGAAAACTTCGCTGTTCTGTCATGAAATTTGAAGCAATATTGTTTCAGAAGCTTGATGAGTAGACTCAACGCACTTCGACTGGGGAAAGGGATGGACTTGGAGTCAACAGCAGCAGCAGCAGGAGGTCTTTAAAGTCTCTCAAATGATCAGGACTGGGGACCCACGTGGAGTGTGGAGTCAGCAACGCCATCATGCTCTTCTATAATTCGGCAATTTATTAAAGTACATACTTATTGACTAAGATTAGTTAAGTAATGAAATATTAATTCGGTATGATCGGACAAAAGGATTGACTTGTGCACGAGCTATAGGTTCTAGACATGAATACACCAACACTAACTTAAATATACATGAATATTAATTCAAGTGGAACCATTTAAGGGGTGATTAGAAATTGATCGGAATTAATTTCTATAAAATAAATCAATCAAAAGATTAACTAAATATTGATTAACTAAATAATCAATTAATATGTTCAACAAAAAAATAAATTAATATTTGATTAATTAAATCAATTAATGGCTCATCCCTTAATTGATTTAATTAATTAATTTAAGTATACCCCTTCAACCCTATAAACAGTCTCCTCTTACTCAATATATACAACAAGAGCATCACAAGCAATACAAATTGTGAGCTTTCTTCTCTCCCACTCCTCTCTAAAAGAATTTCAAGGTTTCAAAAGTTCGCTGGGACTCAAAATTTTGAGTCCTACTAATTTGAGTTGTAGGTTGTTATATTTTTAGAGATGATTATTAATAAATTATAAACACTTGGGCACAAAAATATTATCTTAAAAATAGAAGATTTAGCCTTCACCTCCGTCTTAAATATTATCTAACAAGATAAGTTTCCTTGAAAGGGTATGCCAACATGCTAAAAGTTGTTTGATGACTGACGATACCAAGTCTGCGATCGACAAGACCAAGTTTGTAATGACGATATCGAGATGGGTTCGTCGAGAATACAATGGGGATTAGATCCGTGTTGTCATAGCAAGCTCCACCCATTCAAGCCGTTGATTTATTGATAAGTTGACTAACTAGACCCATGTTGTTCGATCAATATCAACACTTTATCTAACAACACCTTCATTCTATTGGTGCAACTACGAGTCTGAAGCATTGTCTGTCTAAGTTTCTTAATTCAACTCAAATATAGATTGTTAAAATGACTGAGAGTTAAAACTAACTTGATCATGTGATTAATATTTTACTATGAAAGTACTAAAACTCCAACCCTAAATCACTATTGGCTTGCCGAGACAATTATAAAATTTGATGTTTGGGCAAAGAGTTTAGGACTCAAGGTGATAACAGACGATTTGCTTCCCCAACACCTCGTCAATCCATCTCAGAAGAGTTAACCCTAGACCTCATGGTAGAAGAGTTTAAAACTCAAGTATATATACATGGTATACTCCATGACTAAATCCATGGAAAATCAGAAAAGCACAAATATTAGCAAGATTTATGGTTTAGTGTTAGTAGATTAATGGATATAAATCAGGAGACTAAAAAAATATAAATCAATGGACTGGTGAAATAACAAAGCCATTTAAGATTCATGGTTTAAAATGAGAGCAAACACAAAATTAATAACGGATTGGTGTAATCAATTGATATTATTTCAAAAGAAAATATAATATTTTCAAATCCATTGTGACAGTTGGCTGAAGTGAATTCAAAGCAACTAGAGTGTATGCTAGTCAATTGTGTCAGTCAACTAGGGCTAAATTCGAGCAAATAGTTTAATTTGAGAAGCTATTAATGAGGATCTAAAAGATAAGATCTTCAACAACATTCAAATTCTAACCAAATAGTTGAACAGACAGCTGATGGGTGATCAATAGTTGACTAGAGTCAAGTATATCTTAAAGAACTTGTTGGATATGGTGGTTCATATAAAAGCTAGAGATTCTCTTTGTCTTGGACAAAATTACAACGACAAAAACAAAAAACTTTGTCATCCCAACAATCAAAACCATCAAGGGGATTGTAATTTCTCTTTAAATTCATTTCGTTGTATTTGTTTTTCTTATCTTCCCTATATTGCATCTCAAATATGTGAAAATAATAAAGATCAGAGTATATCACTTTGAAAGACTAAAAACCAAAGGAGCAGATCTATAAGAAAAGTATCTATGCGAGAAGAGAATAGTATCGTAAGCCCACTATTTTTCAACGGTAACAATTTATCATACCAGAGTAGCTGAATCGAATATTATTTGATGACTAACATAGAAATGTGGTTCATAATGAAGGAAGGATTCAATGTACAAACAATAGAAGAAAAAGTACTTGAATTTGGAAAATAGTCTAGTGAGCTCAATAAAAGAAGGAAGTAAAATGCCAAGGCAATTGTAACACTATAGTGTGAGTTGGCCCCCAGACCAACTCAACAAGGCCAGCCTTTTCCAAAGTGCTAATTAAGGAGCTTTGGGACAAATTTTTAGAACTACAGGAAGGAGCCAAAGACTTTAAAATTCCCAAGAGAGACCTTCTGATCAGCTAGATGCAAAATTATACAATGAAGGATGTTGAGCCTATAAGCCAACTACATAGGAGGTTCAAGGAAATCCTCAACAAATTCTATTTTATTGGAGGTGTGGAGAACTACAACCTCATCAAGTATGCCTTAAAATCATTCCTAGAACCACTTTGTGGTCATCCATGGACAATCTAATATTAGACTTAAAAACAAATGTATTGTTAGTGCAATCGACTTCCAGAGTTTTGATAATTTGTTTGAATAATATGTTTAATGGAGCTTGTTCAAGATTGGCCAAGTAACTTGGTCAAGGTTGATCAAGTTAAGTATAGAGTCCAAGCAAGTTAAGATTGATTGGGTGCTTAGAAGTGATTGAGAAATCTAAGTAGGTCAAGTGACTAGATGTTTGGTAGTTGGTGGAAAGTCCTAGTAGGGTAATAGACAATGGTAGTGAAAGACTTGGTAGATATTAAGCAATAGAAGTCCTAGTAGGTACTAGGCGGTGGAAGTCCTAGTGAGTCAGTTAGAAGTTGAACAATTTACGGTGGAAATTTCAGTGAGTCAGTTGGGAGTTGAACACTTGTTCAACTGGGAGTTGAACACTTAGTAAGGGTAAAGTCTTGGAGGAGTGAACTTCATGCAAGTGAGCTTTGTAAGTTAGGTAGACTAAGTACTAGGCTTGTTTTGAATGTTTGCATGTGATGTATTATAGGAAGTTGGATTGAATTGGACAAAGACCTACCCGAAAGACTAGAGCATGGACTAAACCAGAGCTGCCCGAACTGGTCCAAGCTACCGGACCATGTCCGAGCGACCGAACCTAAAGTGGTTCGGGCCATCAAACTCAAGTTAGGCGACTAGACTCAAGTTGTTCTGAGTGACTCAAATAGGTCTAGTCGAAAGTCGACATGATCGTGTTCGAAAGATTCGGTCTACAATTGAGGTTTGACTAAGTTCCAGCTGATTGAAGGTGTTCTAGCTAGGCGATCGAAAATCACGAAGTGAGCCTAATCCAAAGTTGGAGAGGATCAAACTTGTAGCCAAGTCAGCGAAGATCCAAGAGATCGAAAATGCTTTTAGTCGATCAAAAAAGTGTTGATCGAGCTCTACAAAAGAAGAGTCAAGGCACCTGCTTTACATATCAACTTTTATCAAAACAATCTCACTTAATACTTAAAAAGTGCTCAAAATACTAGTTGTATGATCCGGGAAGTGTTAGGAGGAGTATCGTAGCATTCAAGACTTCCAACCGGATCAACATGTGTTTGTTTGTTATTACTTTAGTTAAGTTGTTCTTACTATTTTGATTATTGTGTTTGTGTACTTTTCAAATCTTATATTCGTCGTCAAAAGGTGTCGGAAAAGGAGAAAGAAAGTAGTCAAACCAAGAAGAGGGAGAAAAAGAAGTAGACTGCCTCTGAGTCTAAGCAAGAGTCCAAGAGGGAAGGAGAACTATGATCCAATGAAGTGAAATTTTTTCAAGAAGATGATGGGAAGGAGCAAAATTTCAATAAGAAGGATATCAAGCAGTTCTTCAAAGATAGTAAAAGAGAAAGTAAACTAAAGTCGAAATATAATGTAATGTGTTTTGAATGTAATAGGAAGGAGCTCCTATTAGAAGATTGATTACAAGGAGCTCCAAAAATAAGAAGAGACAGAGTAAAAAGGAATTGAAAGTTACGTGAGATGAGTCATCATCCTCGAATCATCTACAGTAGAAGAGATGTACAAGATGACACGACTGACACATGACATTTATGGCCATTAATCATGGATCTAGCAACGACAAGATAACATCTAACTAAAATTCAAAGATTTGTTTACGGAAAGGTTGGCCTTGGATATAGGTCAAGACAATAGGAAATAGCTTATGTATCCCTTGTTAGTAGAAACATCTAATTTATGCCAAATTCATTACTAGGCGAATTTATTGTTCTAAAATTTTAAAGGCCCAGTGATTATGTTCTTTATGCAACTAGACCTGATATATGGGTATCAAAATATTTAATTTTTGTGTTTGATCAAGTATAGGTAGTGTCTATGCGCGCGCAAAGAGTTTCACTCAACCGAGTGCTTGCTAAAATAATGAGCTAGATACTATCATATTAGTAGGGCATAAAAGGAAAATATGTATCAAATAAACCTGCCTTGTATTACTAACTCCTTTGCCAAGTGCTTCATGTCATGAGAAGAAGCTTGGTTGCCAAGACTGCCTACCTCGCAAACATGTTTAACTAGTTAAGAAGCTTCTTCAAGCTCCAATATAGCTGTGCAAGTACCATAATGACTCGTGAAATTTCACAACAATCTCACTACCTGTGATATAGCTTCGCAAGAGTTTCTTTAGCTCACAAACAACTCCATGAGGATCATTAGCTTAGTGTTAGTTTCTTTGGATAGGAAACAAAGATCAACTGCTACACATGCAACTGGGATGCAAATGAATCAAGTCGTGAACTTTTTGAGCCGATTCAAAAAATTGTGATTTGTATTTGAAATTATCGTATTCAGAGCTGAACTCGAACATGTTGATATATTTTTTCAAGCCGAATTCGAACCAATACTATTTTGTTTGATTGTTCATGAGTCACTCAAATCATTTGAACCGAATTCGAATTTAAGTCATTTCGAATTATTATTCAAATAGGTTCGATTTGATTGTTTGCACCCCTATGTGGAACGAAAGACCACTCATTTATTGTCCAAAATAATGTAGAAATAACTGATGTTCTCTTCGAGGCAAAATATGCCAACGAATTGATATCCAAATATGGTTTACTCTATTTTTCATGGAAAGACTTTCAGACAATGTTCTCAGCCAGCCATGAAATTGTCACGGCCAAATCTGTGTACTCAATTAACTAAAGTCGACGAATCCATAGGAAACATAAAGGCAAATGATAATTACAACTGAGCTAACAGTCAAAATTATACTGCTACTGCTAGGAATATGTAAAAGTCATTGCAATTGGTAATTTAGCATCAACTTGAAGAGAATGTCAGATAGGCAGACATGGCATTTGCTGGTTAGACCAATACATATATATTCTGCATGACACAATCAGCCCAATTGTTTTACGACCAACACTCATTTGACTGTCGTATTTACTCCGTAAAAAACGTGAGAAAAGCTATTCCTGTCCAAATAGATTCAGAACTAATAAGCTTCGAGAAATCTATTTCCTTGAATACTTTTGTCTTTTCTGTATCAAGGCAGTGGAGCGGCAATAATGCCTGACGTGGAAATTTTAAGTGTTGTTTGAACTCAGTCTCTCAAAGGCCTTGCTTCCAAACCACCGCCTGGGCGAGGAACCAAGTTGTATGGCATGTAGGTCCCTAACATCTTGTCCCAAATCGAGAAGAAAGGTTGCGAGTAATTATACTTGGATCCTTGAAGCTGGTGGTGGATGTCGTGGTATGCTGTGTTATTCTGAAAGAAGATGTGGAAGATGTTACCAGGCAACCAAAGTCCACAGTGATCATCGATGGTCTTGATTGTAGCAAAGCTGAAAAAGAACACAGAAGTACGTGGTGTCATCCCGGAAACCAGGAATGAGATGGCACCCCCTAAGGTATCAAGAAGGAGGCCTTCCAGTGGATGGTTATAGAGAGCTCCGATTGCGTAAGGGACGACCAGGCGATGATGCTGAGAGTGAATATGCCGGTACAAGAACTTATTCTGATGCATGTACCTATGCACAAAATACTGCCATGCATCCATTATTAACATTGCTACAAAGATCTGAAAGATTTGAACAGGAATGGATGGTTGAACAGGATCTCCCAATGTGCTTGCCTCTGAAGTCACCTGAAATACAAAAAAAGAGAGAATGATATAATACATACAACCAAATTAATTTCCATCGTCGGTTTCAAATGTTTTTCAAAGATGGTTATTGTGCAACCATAAATCAAGTGAGGACAAGTTTCTTTAGATAACTAAACACTGCAGTCTTGTACCAAGATTTAGGGGAGAGACAACAAGGCCATGTGGCAATGTGCCAAACTTGGCTTCATTTCGCGCGCGATGCCAGTACACCTTGAACAATATTTGATTGTATCAAATTTCATATAAATCCTTTTTAGTCAAGCATGGGCATCATAGAATCATTATGTAATAAATCCATATGCTCTTATAATTTTTTTCAGAGCCCATAAAAGTAAGGAATGAACCAAGACACAAATATCTCAACTCCCTTGTAAGGTCTCATAAATAAATTCATATATATATATATATATAGTATTCTTACAATCTTGGTGGTGGATCTCATAAATAAAATTGTTATAACAATCATGCTTCTGTCACAAGAAACCACTCGAGCAATATCATTTACCTAAGGCATGCATCTATATTTCCTGAAACCACTTGCATTAAATCTCCTTTAACAGAAAATTTATAACCTTAGCCTGCACATAAAGAACAGGCACATAATGCTCAACTCAATGACAACCAAAAGACCAAAGTCCAATTCTAGAAAAGTTTATATTGTTTTTAAGCAATATATAGGAAAGAAGCTTGTGATTTCTAAATAGAGCACCACATTTGAGAGATTAATGACAGTAGATATTTGATACTTCGATGTACTCTGAAAACTTGTTGATTGTGCATACATTTGAATCACAGGAACAGTGAAACCATACTAAACTTACATTTATCTTTGAGTTGAATTTCCAAAATATACCAGATTCAGAACAATGTCATGATACACTATGTCAATGTAATGAATGGCTACTTATCAAATATATTAGCTGCCACATAGAAGTAGGCTACTTCAGGATGCTATCTTTGGTTGGGATAAGCAAGGTACATTTTAGGTTTCACCATATATGGAGGCTATATTGCAACTAGTAATGTGGTGGCCTGCTCGATTTCCTGATTTACCTCTTTACAACGGTTGTGGGGCCAGTCGTGTGGGGCGACTAGGATCAACATATGACCTTTCGCAAAAATATATTGGAACTAGTAGATAAAAAATATACACATGCATAGAATAAACTAGAAATTTTGCAACAAAGGCAGCTCCACTCGTACAATTTCTTTTACATGGAAAACTGATAGAAGATGAGATTTTGCACCCTAGGTATCAAGACACTCCGATTTGACAAAATGTTTTTATACCAAGGGCATTTCACAATCACTTAATAATCAAACCAAGAGGATTTTATCTCATTTATGGAATCAAGTTGCTTTATACTACTCAGTCTAACCATAAGATTTTTATGTGTGTTCTTACATGAAAAGATAAGAGGAAAACAAAGACTGTAAAACCATGATAAAAACTTACTTCATTGCTTGAAACAAAAAAGAAGGAATAAAGAAAGAGGAAAGATTCACAATCTCCTCTTACAAAACTAATCTGCTCAAAAGAGGACATAAATCTGAAGGAAAGCAAAAACAAGTATATCAAACAAGTTTCTGAGCCTTCTGTATTCCTGGATCTTAAATTGTAGAAAGTGAAATTGGTACACTTCCATCGGCTTTTTTAACCTAACCAAGGAAACAAGAAGATAACAAAAATATTTCTTTTCTTCCATTCACTATTTCATTCTTCTACATTTTTTTCTCTAAGTTTTCATCCTTCCGTGTAAAAACAATAGAAGTATTGTCAGAGATATCAATCCTATTTTAGCCTGTAATTTCCTATTTTTTTCTATTGGGGGGAGACTAGGAAATATGCAATTGCCAATGAATAATTAATTTTTTATTTTATTTCTTATTAATCCTTCCACTACACATGATTATCTTTTTTTGGTTGTGACTCTTATTAGATCTGATGTAACAAAATAAGATGGCAAGGTATGCTGATAAAAGTTTTGTTGCGTATCCATCATAAAACTGTCTATTGTTCCTCACATTTTATTGTTAGCACCATAAGCCGCCATATTTCTACCAAAACATCTATAACCCGCAAACAATTCAAGAATTTGCTGGTCTTTTGTTAACATCATTAAGAAGAAAAGATGATACACAATTGAGTAATTATTTTGAAAAAAAAGGGATCTCAATCACAAGATAGAAAACACATATTAAGCTCAAGCTATATATTCTTCTACATCAAACCTGAAATCAGAAGCAAATTTAGTACATCTCATTAAGCAAGAAAAGAGACAGCGATGAAAAAATTATCAAGCATAAAACCACAAAGCATTGCCATGCTTTTGTAAACATAAATCCATGAAGAAGAAAAGGCTCAATTCTCACCAAAAATAGCACTTGTGCAATGGCTGCTTGAACGAGTTGTTGCAGGAGTACACCCTTGACCACTGTCGGCAACGCCACCAGATTTTTCTGTTCCTCTTCCTTTCTGGTGTGCAAACGATACTCGTCCAACCGTGGCAACAGCTGGTACAAACCAGCATAAAGCCAGTAAATGATGATAGGAGCGAATGTGCCCATGAACTCATCACTAACGTACCCTTCCCAAAACACCATCTTATCAAGAGTTCAAAAGACCGCAACAAAAAATTAGGGTTCCGATTCGAAGATCCAATCAGAGGAATCGGAACAAAAAAGATTATATTTCTAGTCGGGCAACCAAAAAAAAATCAGAAGAGAATACAAGGCAGGAAATTTGGTGAATTTTAGATCTTTGGTTCAGGAGTTCGGTGGTGAAATTGATCCGGCTGAGGAACACGGGGATGCGTTCCAAATCAAATAGCGAATGATCCGAGGCAAAGAATTGGGTGAAGTACGACCTTTTAGGCTTACGCTGGTGAAAAAAAAAACGTAGAGGCAACAAATCTCAGGCCTTGCTTTCCTCAGAAATTTGAAGACAGAATGAATCAGGACAGCGATATGAGGGGTTGAATTCCAAAAAGGTGAAACCTTTAGGGTTCCTACATGCAAAACAACCACTTCAGGTCAAATAACGATGGTTTTGGGAGATTCATGGGAAACCTTTTTTAGATAGGGATCCGTCGTCGCCTCTCCGCCGCCGCCGCCGTCGTCGAACGTCGAAGGCGGGACGAACAGGAAATGTAAGAAAGGAGGCCGCTCCCCTTCGTTCCTGTTGATGCGAGTGCGGCCGCCCACCTGCTTGTCAGGATAATAACCAAAACAGTATGCTAGAATTCCGCGGACTTATTCTTTGGTTCAACGTACCCGCCATCTCCCCGTACCTGAACCACGTCGATGGCTATTTGAACATCGCCACCTGGATGGGTACTTTCTGGGTAAATCGACGCTAATTCAAAATAAGGAAGACTTTCAATTACGCCCCTGACGTTTTTTTAATAACATTCTAGTTAGCTTGCAGGGTTGGTTTTCAGTACTGTTTTTTTTTTAATTTTCAAAAAGTTATTAGTCAAAATTTAAAAGGAACCTTTAATTATTAAAATCATTAAAAAGGACTCTCTTTTTTTAAAAAAAAAGAAAAATAATTAAACGACTTTTAATCAAAATAAAAAAAGTGTCTTTATTTTTAAAAAGTTAAAATAACACTCAAGGCCTCTGACATTGATGTAATGGCAAGCATTTGATAGATTAATCAAGTATTTATTTTCGAATCTTGTAAATCTTTGTGTCATTTTTTGTTTGGGTTTGTCTCTGTTTGTTTCTGTCTTTCTACTTGTTGTCTTCCGCTGCTAATCTTAATCGCAGAAAGTTAAAGAAGACGAAAGATTTGAGTGTTTGGCTATTCACACCCCCCTCTCTAGCCATCCAAGGTCCAACATGGAGAACGAGCTACCGAGCCCTCTCCGACTTGTCTCGGTCCAGAAAACGAGCTACCGAGCCCTCTCCGACTTGTCTCGGTCCAGAGAACGAGCTACCGAGCCCTCTCTGACTCATCTCGGTCCAGAGAATGAGCTATCTAGCCCTCTCTGACCACAATCCGGAGAACGAGCTACCGAGACCTCTCCGACTCATCTCGGTCCAGAGAACGAGCTACCTAGCCCTCTCTGGCCAATACACTTAATTCGAACTTAACTATCTGATCTCAATTCTCACTCAACCGAACTTAAATCGGTGTCAACATCAAAACAACAATCAAGTTAGACTGCATCACATGAAGCACCAGTCATAGCCCTTCCTAATTTTGATAGGTTATTTGAGGTCAACTATGATGCATCCGCCATAGGTATAGGGGGTCTTCTGAGTCAATCTAAGTGACTAGTTGCTTTCTTCGGCGAGAAGCTCTCTGGGTCCAAGAAGAATTATTCTACCTACAACTTGGAGTTTTATGCTATTGTGTAGTCCTTAAAGTATTGGTGACACTACCTAGTACAGAAGGAGTTCATCCTATTTATTGATCATAAAACATTGAAGTACCTCAATGGTCAACACAAGCTGAGCAAGCGACATGCTGGCTTACTCACAAGAGTTCACTTTTACGCTAAAGCACCAAGCTGAAAGTCTGAACCGTTCGTTGATGCCCTGAGTTAGTGTTCTTCATTACTCACCACCATGTGTGCCAATGTTGAAGGCTTTAAGATTTTTCCAGATATGTATGTAGCGACCCATCATTTAGATGGATAATCTAGAGGTACAAGATGGCCACCGACATGATTTTATTTTGCATAATGATTTTCTGTTTCGTGGGTTGCAGTTGTGCATTCCGAATTGCTCTCTCAGGTAGCAGATTATGAGTGAGCTTCATAACGAGGGGCACTTCGGGTGTGATAAGGCGTTATCCCTCATCTCCGCCAATTTCTATTAGCCCAAGATGACAAACTATGTGACTCACTTTGTTGACGGATGCTCCGTGTGCCAGCGGTCTAAGGGGGTTCTCACCAATGCATGCTCGTACACTCCCCTACCCGTTCCAGAAATCCTTGGTTCGATGTCAGCATGGATTTTGTATTAGGATTACCCTGCACCCAACGAGCCTTAGATTCAATTCTTGTTGTGGTTGATCGATTCTCAAAGATGGCATATTTCGAAGCTTGCAGGAAAACTATTAACGCTGCCTAGATAGGCCATCTTTACTTCAAGGAGATCGTGTGTTTACATGATGTTCCTCGATCTATGACTTCAAATCGAGATACCAAGTTCATCAGTAAATTTTGGAGAAGCTTATGGGAAAAACTGGACACGCAATTAAACTTTAGCAATGCTTACCATCCTCAGACAGATGGACAAACTGAGGCGGTGAATCAGAATCTGGTTAGCTTCTA
>JAGFNQ010002235.1:0-63883 GCA_024364735.1 Boesenbergia rotunda | reverse complement strand
TCCAAATTTAGTTTTATTTTTATAAATAAAAATAGATATAACCTAAATTATATTTATAATACATATAAAAAGCGCCTCCTAGGGCCTGAAACCCTTTATATCAGGCCCAGCAGTCACTCATTTGTATAGCAGTCACTGATTTGTTTAGCTCCAGATTTGTTGCGATTTGAAGGTTGCGGGCTTGTCTTGATTGGAGAAGTTGTGGGCGACATCATCGTCATCGCACTCGTCGACTTGTACGTACCCTAATTTTAGTTTGTCATTTCAGTTCTTGCTTTCACCTAGGGTTAGCGATAGTTTTCAGTAAAAGACTGAATTTGAGGAGCCCTTTTATGAACGAATTCTAAGTGTCATTTTTGTTTGTGTCAAATAATTTTTTGTTTGATGGTTGCAAAGTTCGGTATGGGTCAAAAAAGATCAGCTTCAAAGAAAGCTGCTCCCACCAATCTAAGAAACAGCAAGTCTCTGGGGGAAGTCATGAGAAAAAACAGCTGCCAAAACGAAAAATCAAATTGCCTACCCAGTATTCAAGTTTTGCCAACAGAGGTCGAAGCAAACGAATGAACTGGAAAAGTAGCCTATCCCATTTCAAAAATTTTATTGATTCTGTTCCACCCACACCAGCACAAGAACAGTTGCTTCGAGACACACCCTTTTCTTGGGTCCTCGACCTTCCTACTAGTTCTTGTGTAAGACCCCAAGTTCAGAACATGTTTGATAATTGGGATGAAGAAGAACAGAGCTTTGTAATCCATGGGAAAAATCTGAATTTCACAAAGGTTGATATATCACTTATTCTAGGGCTACCTGACCATGGAGAGATAGTCCAACTTGATTTAAATGAGGCCTCCACGCCACTGTACAAGGAGTATTTTGAAGATTCCAGTTGTTCTGCCCGACATTTGGAGAAACTGCTAATAAAGTCTACATCCAATGACAAGCTGTACTGTCAGTTGTATATACTCTATTTTTTCAGTACAGTGCTATTTTGTGGTACTAGCAGCATACTTGTCATTCCTGCCGTGTCACTTATTGATTGTGTAGATGATTTTGACAATCTACGAAACTATAATTGGTGCAATGCCGTGTACAATTTCATGGCTCCTCAGTTGGGAGCCATTGGAAAGGAGGTGACATTGAGGCATAGAAGACATGTAGGTGATTCAACCCAACCGGCCAAGGCTCCCTTGCTCAAGGGATTTCCAAATATTTTGGCTGTAAGTTATAGTTACTTATACCTTCTGATATAATTTGATGATGGATATAATTTACTGATTATAATGATGTTGCAGGTATGGGTTACTGAACATATTAGTATTGCTGCTCCTCAACATCCTCATAAATTGCCAAGAATACTTCGCTGGACTTGGCCTAAAGCCCACGTTGAGAGTATCAAGAGGATGATAGACCGTGTGGCCACAGATTCAATTATTGTTGATTTAATTCCGTTTGATATAGAGCATGATTTGGTACCTGACTACTATCCTCCAACTCAACCACTTGAGGTACACTCTGAGGAATTACAGCAGGCACCAGAAGGAAGCCAGGCACCACAAGGAAGGCAACAGGCCTTACAAACGGAAGCCTGCAATATATGTATACAAAAACAAGAACAAATTGAGACCTTACAGCACGATTTAAATATAGCACTTAAAAGTTTGGAGGAAGCCACAAGTGAGACAGCAACAGCCATCAGTGCCAAGGATCAAATTATTGCTCAGAAAGAAACAATCATTGCAGAGAAGGAGTCGCAACTTAAACAAAAGGATGACATCATTGTTGAAAAGGATATAATAATTGGTGACAAAGTTTCGCAGCTTAAAGTACAAGAGGAGCGTAATGAAAAAAGACTAGCTGCAAGAGAGAAGATCATACTTCAGTCTAACCAAAGAATCAAGAAGCTGTATGAACAATTGCAAAGCAAAGGGTCAGATGAAGATGAGCCACTTGCCAAAAAATTAAAAATAACTCAGGTCACACAAGACTACCAGCCCAAAGGCAAGGGCAAACAAGTTGTTCAGGATGAGGATGAGGATGAGGATGAGGATGAGATGATGATGAAGATGACGTGGCTCCTGCCCCATCAATCTCAGATACTACAACGCAAAAAATAAATCTGAGACCTCCTCCCAAACAAACATATCTGAACATCACGCAGCTAAAGCTAAAGAATTTCAAAAGGTCAAAAGCAAAATCTTGAGGAATTCCAGGGCAATTTTTAAGAAGAAGCCTAAAGATGCAGAGATTGCTGAAACATTATTAAAGCTTAGTAAATTAAAGTGAGTTAGTTGCTATTGCATTTGGAAAATTATTGTAAAACAATGATGATTATTGACATTCATTAATAAAATTGAATCTTCAAAATTTCATTAAGTTGCTTATCTTATTTGCATGTAGGTATCAGTTCAATCCAGTATGGTCCAATGGGACCTTTACATTAGATATGCTATCTTTTTTGACAATATTTGATTGGAATGACTACACCACCGGGGATTGCATCAATGCATACTGGACTATTCTTGGAAAAGAAGCAAAAGCGTGTAACTCACCATACCAGCCCTCCATATTTTGTGGGGTGGGGTTTGATGTAAGTTAATTAGCTACTAAATCATTATTGTTTTTTTGTATGATTTAGTCCACTGACACTTACTTTTTAATAACCATAGGATCTTTTTGAGGCGATTCACGCTCACGCTTTTGAACAAACTATTGCTACTGATACGGATAAGCCGATTAGATATATCATATGTCCTCTAAATAATGCAGACGATCATTGGCATCTAATGGTTATTGACCTCGTGGAAGGTTGTATCCATCATTATAATTCTCTCGGCGCCACAGAAGGGTACACTGCTAAATTTGAAAAAACTGTAAGTTTTCTACTTCATAGATATACCTCAACAAAAAGGTTCATACCAATATAATTGTTACTAATGTCATATCTGTGTAGGTGGCGTTTTTCAAAAATATGACCTGGTCTTATTACGAGACATGGAATAAAGGATTGTCTACCTTATCTGGGACAGAGTTTACTAAAATTGTTATACAAGGACCCACCCAATCCAGATCGTAAGAGGATGTTTATTTTTGTTAAAAATAACAATGCATTTCATAGTTGATTTTATAAGATGACAACAATGTCAATATTGGTTTTTCAGGTCGGATTGTGTCTTTTTCATGATGCGGTATGCAGAAAGTCTAGTTTTCCAAAGATCTACATATTTTAGCCAAAAGGAGATGAAAAATTATCGATTTCAAGTGGGCTATAAAATAATGAGAGACAAGTGTTGGAAGCTAAATCTGTAACTAGAGTTTTTGTTCATACTATGCATATGTAATTGTCAGCACAAACATTGTATTTGTAATTATACAATCCATGTACTCCTTCTCAAATCAATGAAACTTTGCATCGGATTATTGTTTTTGTCTCATATATGATCTGTAATCTGTAAATGTTGTCGAATTTTTTCAGTAATATTGAACCTTATTTTTGCTAGAATCATTTGAAATGAGGACCACATTGGGCCTGAAACAAAAGCATTTTAGGAAACCCAGTCAGTGCCTGAAACAAAATGATTCAGTTGTATAATGTAAGTTTAATGACAAACAATATATGTTTGTAGTTAAAATGTATGTAAACCATTTTGATACTCCACTGGAGCATTGCTTTTGATCCTTGTTATTATCTAAAACTGTAATCTATAATCTGTCCTCTTGTCGATACTATAAGCAATATTGAACCTTACTTTTCCTCTACCCTAATTTTAAATCACAGCCCACGTTGGGCCTGAAATGATATTATTTCAGACCCACGCTGGGCCTGAAATAATCTCATTCAGGCCCACGCTGGGCCTGAAATGATATCTGAAATAATATCATTTCAGGCCCACTCTGGGCCTGAAATAAACCTGGGCCTGACACAATAATATTCAGAATTCAAATAATCTCATTTCAGATTTCAAATAATTCAATATTAGAATGATTAAATATTTTATATAAATATACATGTTGTGAGATTATTTTTAATATTAAACAAAAAAATAGAGTACCTACATAGACATTGCATACCACAATTTAATTCCATCCACATCATTACCTCATTTTTTCAGAATTTGGCACAGCAGGAGGTTTGTTTCATGGACCTATGATATTTTGAATTCTCAAAGCTCATTACCAGTAGTTAAAGTTTAGATAGCTAGGAGATGGTATTTTTGGTCTCCAAACATAGTCCTAATGATTATCAATTACGTATTAATACAGTATCAGTTGGCACAGAACAATGATTCAACAAAGCAAACAAACAAACAAAGGGTCTCAAATGACATATATTCACAAACCATAGGACTTCAGGACTTCAAGACCAGAAATTACATTTTGGTGGGTTTCAAAATCCGAACACTTCACAACTGCTCAATTCTGCTTACATCACTTTACACAAGAAGATATGTATCATAATATTGAAATACTTCTTCAAGTCACAACATTAACAACAACTAGTTTTTTGACAATACTATAGCTGTAAAATATACGAAATCTTTACATTCAGTTATCCTCCATACAAAATATACACTTCACTCAGAATATTGGGTCACTACATATACCAATTAACTCAAGACCTTGGGGCTGGCGGCATTCTACATGTCCTTTTATTATGACCAAGTTGTTTGCACCGGCTGCATTTTAGTTTGACCTTGCCATTGTGTCTGGACTCTATCCGTGCCTTCTTTCGTCTACCAGGCTGCACAAGGCTACGGGGACATAGAACTGTAATGTCGTTTACTCCAGTAGGCCAAAACTGCTTGCTTCTACACGGGAAAATACGATCCATGTAAACCCACTTCCAAGTTTCAGAATAAAAAAAATGCTCACAATAAGGAAGTGTATCCATGTTCCTGTGAATGATTACGGCAATAGCATGTGAGCAAGGAAGTCCTGAAATGTGAAACTCCCCACAATGACAAAACTTTTTTTCCAAATCAACAATGTATGAAGTGCCCCATGTTTCTACTTCCATTTCTGATTGAGAGTAAGGGTGAACCTTATAAGCTCTTGCTTTCTCTCTCCTTGAATCCATTTCTTTTGTAGCATAAGGTGTCAAAGCAAGCTGCCATTTGGAGACTTGCTCTCTACGGTTATAGAACCATTGAGCAACTTTTCTTCTTGTATTATCAATTAACCTGTTTATGGGAAGCTCACGTGTAGACTTGAACAAAGCATTTAAGCTCTCCACACAATTCGTGGTAAGCATTCTGTACCTTCTCCCTGTAAAGTGTGCATTTGCCCACCTTTTAGGGTCAATGTTGTGAAGCCACTTATGGGCAACTGGATGTTTTTCAAGCATTGTCTGCATTATCATATCATATTGGAGTGTTGTGTTGGCACGTGCTGCTGCCCAAAACAAACCTACAGCAGCTCTACTTCCAGTATCAGTTACCATATTACAACACATGTGGTGGCAACAAAAGGCATGATGCGTGTTTGGGTAGACTTTTCTAACTGCTGATATAATGCCCCGATGTCTATCTGATACTATGGTGATTGAGTGATCATCGACACCAAAGAACCTCTTTGTATGCTCCAAAAACCACTCCCATGCAGACCCACATTCAACTTCAGCTATTGCGAAGGCAACTGGAAGAACATTGTCATTACCATCAATCGTCGTTGCAATCAACATTACTCCCGGAAACTTTCCTCTTAGGTGTGTGGCATCAATTCCGATAAGTCTACGCAAATAAGACCTGAAAACCCTTCGGCAAGCACCAAAACCCCAAAAACACCGCTGGAACTGATTGTCACCATTCGTGCATAGTGCCACATACGTTTCAGGATCTCTAGCTCTTAACTCACGCAGATATTGTGGAAGATCTCTGTAAGCCTCATCATAATCTCCAACAACCTTTTTCAATGCTTTCTCCCTAGCTATGTATGCTTTTCTGTATGATATGGTCACTCCAAATCTAGCTTTAATATCTGATATAATCATACTTGGTTTGTATTGTTCATTATGAAGAAATTGCTCTTCAACAAAAGAAGCAACAAATGATGAAGAGCATGCATGATGATCAGCACTTTCCCTAACAGTTCCGCATTGGTGTTCCTTTATATATTTTGTAACAGTGAACTCTACTTCCCCCCTTGCTACTACTCTCCATGTACATGGTTGGTTGAAGCACACTGCTTTAACTCTATTTTTTCGGGTGTCAACTGGGTTATATCTCATATGCTTAATCATGGCATGTTTGACAAGTGCATTCTTGAATTCTTCTCTAGATGGGAATATCTGCCCCACAAAAAATTCATGCCCATCTCTTACCTCTAACTCTCCAATTGGCCCAGCAAGCAATCGAGAATTTAAAATATAAGGATCTTCAGCTAATGGAAACTCCTCCTCTAAGTCACTGTACTCATCTGGGGGGAAATCATATTCCTCAATCTGCATATCATCGGCTTGGAATTCTAGTACACTTGT
This sequence comes from Boesenbergia rotunda, assembly GCA_024364735.1. Taxonomy (NCBI): domain Eukaryota; kingdom Viridiplantae; phylum Streptophyta; class Magnoliopsida; order Zingiberales; family Zingiberaceae; genus Boesenbergia; species Boesenbergia rotunda. The sequence goes on along the minus strand of JAGFNQ010002235.1, from coordinate 57,411 downwards.
AATGGGTTCTAATTCATTTGCATTCCGGATTTCAATTCCTTCCTCCCCACTCCAAGTTGCCTCAAAGAATTCAACAACTCTTGAAGAAGAATTCAAACCCTCACCTTCTATATTAGTTGCTTCTTCATTTAGATCAATTGCCAAATTCCTTGTAATTTCTGATCCATTCCCCGTGACAGCATTATCATCAAGAGTATTCCATATTTCGGAGATAATTTCGTCAACATCATTATCATCCCTGAAAAATAAATTAAAATTACATTTAGCAAACTTTGAAAAACATAATCAAGGACCTAGGAAGGCCCAAACCTCTAACCTTGCTGAAAAACCCGGAAATTTTCCCACTTGAGGCCCACCCTCGGCCTGAAATGGAGGTATTCAGGCCCAAACTGGGCCTGAATTGAAGTGATTTCAGGCCCACCCTGGCCCTGCCAATTTTTTATTTCAGGCCCTCCATTGGGCCTGAAATAAAAATATTTCAGCCTAGTGGCCTGAAATAAATCATTTCAGGCCCACGGTGGGCCTGAAATGATTTATTTCAGGCCCACCGTGGCTGAAATCATTTATTTCAGGCCCACGTGGCCTGAAATGATTTATTTCAGGCCCACCGTGGGCCTGAAATCATTTTATTTCAGGCCCACCCCCTTGTGCCTCCCAGGGCCTGAATTATATTGATTCAGGCCCTCCCAGGCCCTCAAATCCAATGATTTCAGCACCTGTAAGGACCTAAAATCTTTTCATTTCAGGCCCTAGGAGGACCTGAATTCCTTTTTTTTCAGGCCCTAGGTGGACCTGAATTCATTTTTTTTCAGCCCCTGCCAATGCCTGAAAATAACATATTTGATTCACTCCTAGGGCCTGAAATCTAATGATATTATGCACTCCTAGGGATTTAACTCCTTTAATTTCTGGCCCTTCTAGGGCCTGATATGGTAATATATCATCCCTAGGTCGAATTCAAGTATTTTTTTATCTTCATTTTAACAAATTTCACAGAGCCTTATTATGTAATCATATCACCCTTAGACTCCTCCAAACATACAAATTCTAGCAAGAGTTGATAAGTATAAAATCAGGTCTGATACAATATCAAAGATGACAATCATACGTACATTATTATTTGTATTTGTTACCAATCTGTTGCTTGCTTTTTCTCCTTCAACACCTATCTTCCTCAGCTGCCTTGATCAATTGAGTTGTGCAAAGTCGAAATATATACGTACCCTCGTGATGATTCGACTTTTGCAAGTTAGTATTATATATATAGGCTGAGAATATTTCCACTACCTTGCCATCCGAACCACATATTCTTATTTTACTGCAAAAGTGGTTCGGATGTCTCGAAAATGGTAATGGAAAAGGTGTATTGTGGCGCCAAGGGTATAATAGGAAGTTCACTTAAAGGGCTGCGCCCTTTGGTAAAATAGAAACCATGGGACGCCCTTTGGTAATTACGTATTGTTACGTACGCCCTTTGGTAAATTGCCGATTATAGTTGTAGTCCTACGTAGTGAACTTTAATTTCCAACAAATTGTAATTCCAAAAAGATGTCATTCAAAAAATCAACTTAAATTTTCAATACTATCCCTTAAAGTGATTCTTTAGAAATTAGTACAAGCTTGTTCCGAAGCAACACAAATTATCCTTTAGGAAGTGCTTTTGTGAACATATCCATATTATTCTCCTTGCTATGAACTTCCATTGCATTAATCGTACCATCAAGAACTTTTCTCAAATGAAGTGATGTTCAAATTCAATATGTTTAGTCCTTACATGACATGCAAAATTATTTACAAGTTTGATAGCACTCTGGATGTCTCTAAAAATTGCAATTGGCTGTATATAGAAACACGTACATCATCATCTTTGTAGTTATACACATGCCTGAGTAAGAAGTTCAACTACTTTGTACTCTGTCTCAGTAGTTGATAAAGACATTGAATTTCATATATATATATATATATATATATATATATATATAACTTGATGTAAATTTTCTATCATCCCAAATCTCCATCAAAGTCGGCATTTGTGAGAACCAATTAAGAAATTATTGACCTTTTGCTTCTTCAAATATAAAAGATTCTTTCATTGTCAATTGGACCCGCGAAGATATAAAAATAGATGCTAATGAAATTTTCATCTTTATCACGAGCTGACTTGACAATGATTCTCTTTGACCTTTATAAGTTGAGCACCTCAGTTGAATCATCTATTTTTTGCTAGTATGTTGAGTATTTGGGCTCCCTTCACTTTGCTCCTCAATGATTGATAAAAGGTGAGTTGGTTAAATGAGGGAAATCAATATACAATTCCCTACCAACATCATATTTTTCATAATCATATAAGTATATTTCACCAAAGGTAACATCTCTTGAAAAACAACTAGATAAAATTTAAGATCCGTGCATTTCCAATCCTTTTTTCCTTTCTCATACCCAATCAAAATGCATTTTCCAGCCTTGGCATCTAGCTCTGTTCTTGTTCTTTGAGATTTTGGCATATGAACATAACTAATAAAGCCAATAATCTTTAAATGTTAGACACTAAATTTTTCTCCAAACATCAATTCATGGAGTGACTTCATATTAATCGAAGAAAAAGACATTTTATTAATCACATATAATGCATATTTCATACATTCAATCAATAAAGATTTTGGTAGGTCTCTGTTAGATACTTATTGTTTCTTTCTTACATCATTTTTTGTAGTGTCTCGACACAAGTGAGCTCTCTCTTAACGCCATGCTAATCAAAGAAAGATAAAAATTGTCTGGAGTAAACTCACCATCAGTGTCATCCCACAATCACTTGATTTTAAAATTATGTTCCCCTTCAACCATTTCTTTGAATTCCACAAACTTGTCAAAACCTTCTAATTTGTGCTTTACAAAATGGACTCATGTGAATCTACTGAGAAAAAAAAGTAGCATGTATGACTATCTTGGAAATGAAGAAGTTCAAGTTAGTCTCATTGAATCACTATGAATGGTTTCAATGGAGTTTGTCACCATGAAATGGATTTGTCAAAAGGAAGTCGATGAGCCTTTGCAAATTGGCATCTTTCACATACTTCTTCACAAAAACTAGTTAAGCTAGGCAACCTTTTTACTAGATTCAAGTTCGCCATAGCTTTTGATTTTTGCATGCTAAGATATAAATCATTCTCTTACCGGTAACATCTATAACATTTACAACTAAAGATAAATTTGCCATCATACTTGGAACATGAAACACACGGTTGAGTATAATGAGATCTTCTCACTTTTGGTTGATAACAAAGTGCTTTTCATTCTCCAAACAATGAATTATATTATCTATTGTTACAATGGCATCACAACTATTGGATTCTTGAAGACAACCTGTTGCTCTCAAAATCCAGTTGCTCAGTTTGGATTGTTGGATTATTGGATTGATCTCCAATAAGATGATGCCTGTGATCAGAATTTATAATCCAGTCGCTCTCAAAATTAATGGCAACCAAGACATCTACACTTTATATATCTGTTATGAAGCACTTTAATTTCCCCAATCTTCTCCATTTGCTACTTTTTCGATTTCAATGGCATAGCCCTCATTTAACATAATTTGACAAAATTTCTAGATGTGTCTTATTTTGCTACATCTTAAGCATTTAAATATTTTTCTTCCTAGTGATATTAAAAGACTCTTCTTTCTTTTTATATGAGATTGAGTTGCCTTTATATCTTTTTCCTTAAAAAACTTTTCTTTCTAGCCACAAGTGCACTTTAATCTTCTTCCGATAAAAACATCATATATTTGCTTAGCTAGTGGCTCTTATGATGATAACAAGTTCTCCAACTCTTCCAAAAATAATTGTTGTTGACCTCACTTTTTATTGAAAGTAACCTTTGTTGGAAATTTATTCCTTCAATAATTCCGAATATATCTCCTTGGTATTTGACTTAGTCGATTCACGACCGTCGGAACTTCCGGGAGGTTGCTTTCGGAGGAAGCAAACTGATTTGTATTTTACGTCGAGGCTAGTGTTAGACACTATCTCCGTAAAACGATATTGCTCCGCTACTGGTGCTCACGGATAGCAGCAATTCGTTTCCAAGATACAATGACGTCGTCTCGGAATAATAGCACTTCAAATTCCAAGACCGGCGAACCTTCCGTAGGCTTCTCGGACTCTCGATGCAGAAGAGGGAGGAGTGCAAATGCTTATAGATTGCAATGCTTGAATGAATGAAATGATCTAGTGGAGGGATCTATTTATATTGAGTGAAGAAGTAAGTACCCTTTGGTTCGGACAGATCTGGATCGTTCATAATGAAAGGGTATAACCCTTTAAAGGTCATTTAATCTCGTCCCTTGATCTGAAGAGTTATAACTCTTCAGATCCATCTTAATCTCAACCGTCAGATTAGAACATTTAATCCGACGCCTCAGATCCATGCTCCCTCTTCACATTCAGATCTTTGATCCGACGCTCCAGATCGCACCTTCTTGCGATCTGTCCAGATCTTTGATCCGACGGCCACCATTGAGCGTATCTTGAACAATTAATTTCTCATTCACCTTTATTCGGTTTTGAGCAAATAAATAGTCCAGATTTATCTACGCGAAACGTAGATTTCGATTTTGAAGTCAAACTTGACTTTCAACGATCGATGGCATCAAAATTGTATCCAACAATCTCCCACATGAATGGAAATTAATGCATGTATTGCATGTATGCATGCTGACACTTTACAAGAGTCCAATCGATAAGTCAATGCATCGAGAAAGGTAGCTTGTGGCTTTGAACCTTTCGTAGTGGAATGCTATCGAGCATACTAGGCTTCGCAGTGAACGTGATGTCTTGAACTGCTCAGCTGTTGGTGTATACTAAGACAATAACACCCACACAGAGACTTATCTTACCCACTTTTAGTTCTCATGGTTGGTTTCGTTTCGACCATGGACACCATCTTGGATTCATGAGTGTTTCATTGAAGCGGCATGTTTTCACACTCACATAGGTGACACTTCTATCAAGAGTATCCTACCATACTCCACCTTAAAGGTATAGAAGTCATTAAAAGCATAAGCTTATCCTCACTACATGTGCTAGGACAGCACCAAATCATCCTAGGATTGGGATAGTAGAGATAATTATTTCTCTTTTGCTATTACACAACTTCTGTAACTTCGTTGTCCCATTGAACCAAGATCTTGGGATCTCCAGTCAACAAGGTTGGGTTACCGCTACAGTCATTTTTAGTTGTAGATTTTCAATCTCATTCCTCTTGATGAGCAGTATACTTGATCTCGATTTATTCCCTTCGTTAGGGGATCTGCCAAATTATCCTTAGATTTGACATAATCGATTGTAATCACTCCGTTCGAGATCAACTGCCTAATGGTATTATGTCGACGACGTATATATCGTGATTTACCATTATACATACTACTATGTGCCCTTCAAATTGCCGATTGACTATCACAGTGGATAAGTACGGCGGGCACAGGTTTTATCCAGTTCGGAATATCTTCCAAGAAATTCCGCAACCATTCAGCTTCTTCAGCTGCTTTATCAAGTGCTTTAAACTCGGATTCCATTGTTGATCGAGCTATGCATGTTTGCTTGGTGGATTTCCAAGATACTGCTCCTCCACCGATCGTGAATACATATCCACTAGTGGATTTGGAGTTTTTTGTATCAGAGATCCAATTAGCATCACAATATCCCTCCAAGACTGCGGGATACTTTCCGTAATGTAATCCGTAGTTCATAGTATATTTTAAATATCTAAGAACTCGCATCACTGCTTTCCAATGGGTATCGTTTGGATTACTCGTAAAACGACTCAGTTTGTTGACCACACAGGCAATATCCGGACGAGTACAGTTTGTGAGATACATCAAACCGCTTTGATTGTCAATAGCCCTTTTATGGCAACTAAGTTCTGGAACGTTATCTTTGTTAGAACTTCCGTTGTCATTATTTTGAACGTTTTCCTTCTTATTTGGAAACACGTCTTCAAAAAATATTGCATTCCGAGATTCTATGGTTGTACCCACATGAATATCAAGAATGTCTGACTATGAAGTGATATGCACTACCGTTTTGGGCATATCCGACAAATGTTGCATCGAACGTTTTAAGTCCGATCTTAACTTGTTTTGGCTTAGGTACCTCGACCTTTGCTAAGCACCCCCCACACTTTCAAGTATTTGTACGATGGCTCGCAGCCTTTGAGAATGTGGTTTGCTGATAATATGACTTTCCCTCACATATTTTAGGGTAAGTAGTAATAGCTCAGTTGGTTAGAGTGTGTGGCTATTAACCACAAGGTTGAAGGTTCAAGCCCTCCTTATGCTTTTTAGGTAATTTTTAGAAATCCTTCCATGAAGGAGGGAGTTTTTCGATTACCGCAGCAACTTTGAATGACTCATTCAGCGTCATTCCTTCGGCGTCCAGATTATGCATTATCAGTTGCATGTCTTGGACCTGAGACATGACGCTCTTGGAATTCACAATTTTGAAATCCAGAAACCGACCGACGATGAACTTCTTCAGTCCGGCATTTTTCATTTTTGTATTTCTTCTGCGATTCCCACAGTGACTTGGTCATCTCCATTATGCAATATACATTATATAGCGCATCGTCCAGCGCATTAAGAACGTAATTACGACACAGGAAGTCTCCGTGTGACCACGCATCGCGAGCAGCCTGGCTCCCGGAATTATTTTCCGTAGCGGTTGGCGGGTCTTCACGCAGGAACCGCACAAGGTTCAGCGTGGTTAGGTAGACCAACATCTTTTGCTGTCATCTTTTGAAGTCAGCTCCGTTGAATTTCTCCGGCTTCTCGGCGTGAGGGACGGCGGTGGGTATATCATTGATTTTGAAGTCGGCTTCGTTCGACTTCTCAGCGTGAGGGACGACGGCGGTTGGTACATCGTTGACTCTGGCCATATCAGTTTGCCGAATAACTTTATTGTAGAGCGGATTTTCTCAACTTGGTGTGGTGGTGTAGTTGGTTACCACCTTAAATTAACATACAAGAGGTCTCTAGTTCGAGTCCTCTTGACGTTAATTATTTTATAATAATTGCACCAATATCATTTTACGATGTTGGAAATTTATTCCTTCAATAATTCCGAATATATCTCCTCGGTATTTACTTAGTCAATTCACGACCGTCGGAACTTCCGGGAGGTTGCTTTCGGAGGAAGCAAACTGATTTGTATTTCACGTCGAGGCTAGTGTTAGACACTATCTCCGTAAAACGATATTGCTCTGCTACTGGTGCTCACGGATAGCAGCAATTCGTTTCCAAGATACAACGACGTCGTCTCGGAATAGTAGCACTTCAAATTCCAAGACCGGCGAACCCGTAGGCTTCTCGGACTCTCGATGCAGAAGAGGGAGGAGTGCAAATGCTTATAGATTGCAATGCTTGAATGAATGAAATGATCTAGTGGAGGGATCTATTTATATTGAGTGAAGAGGTAAGTACCCTTTGGTTCGGACAGATCTGGACCGTTCATAACAAAGGGTATAACCCTTTAAAGGTCATTTAATCTCGTCCCTTGATCTGAAGAGTTATAACTCTTCAGATCCATCTTGATCTCGGCCGTCAGATTAGAACATTTAATCCAACGCCTCAGATTCATTTTCCCTCTTCACATTCAGATCTTTGATCCGACACTCCATATCGCACCTTCTTGCGATCTGTCCAGATCTTTGATCCGACGACCACCATTGAGCGTATCTTGAACAATTAATTTCTCATTCACCCTTATTCGGTTTTGAGCAAATAAATAGTCCAGATTTATCTACACGAAACGTAGATTTTGATTTTGAAGTCAAACTTGACTTTCAACGATCGATGACATCAAAATCATATCCAACAATCTTTAGACTTGTCTCTTGTGAATTGAAAAGATCAATTTTTAAATATATAGTCTTGATCTTTAAAAAATACTTAGTAGGAGATTTTTTTTGTGTAATATTTGCAAGTTCAGTTTCTAAAATTTGTAGTTGAGTTTTAACTTTTTTTATTGCCAATCAAGAATGTCTCAAATTTTATGAGCCAATTTACACGGTAAAAAATGATCAAGTTGACAAAAAAGTGATTCACTTCTCTCAACATCCCCGCTAATCCATCCCAGGGTCAATACAGAAAAAGTAAATCATGGAGACTACTAGCCCGGATGTTATAGCTAATACATAGGGAGGGTTGTAAAAAATGATCAAATGTCCATAAAATATGGTTCTCTTTAAAAGAAATCCTTTCAATTCTTGGAGTCATTAATATTTTTTCATATATCGGCAATATTCTATAAATCTTTTCCAATAAGATAGGACTCCATGTAAATCCTTCATATTTAATAGTTGAATTGATTCAATAACTTCATATGGAATCTACTAACAAATCTATTTGAATTCATTTTTAAGGCACTATTGAACCCTCCACTAAGGTGATTTGCTTATCTCTAACGTCCTCGTCAATCTGTTCCAAAATCAATACGAAGGAAGTAAATCACGAGGACTACTAGTTTGGATAATGATTAACGCATAAAAGAAGACAAATGCTTGACTTCATACAAATTTGACTTCAAATTTTATAGTGATAATATTTCATGCGTTAGTTATTAGTTAAAAAATATTTTGATTACTTAAAAGATTATTATCAAAAACTAAAGACAAAACAAAAGAAAAGTTTTATTGAGAAAAGTAATTGAGGAATTAATTACTTGAATACAGGTACTTAGAATTCATCCACAACTCAAAAGAACAATCTCGATTCGCTTTTTAATTAACCAGTCAAACATTAAAAACATAAACTATGAAAATTAAAAATTATTTAATTTTAATATGGTTTTAAATAGTCAATTTGAATTTTGATGTAGATGAATTTCTAAACAGTCAATTTTAATTTTAAACAAGTTCTAATTTTGAAAATACGTGATTCTAAAAATCAACTTTAATTTTTAATAAATATTTTAAATATAAATATGATGAAAATAATTTTGATGAAAATAATAATAAGAAACGTCTTTTTTTCATTTAAGATTATTATGTATTTTGTATTTACGTGTGAAATTAAAATTGATATATTTTAAATAGAGGCGAACATGAATTCGATAAAATTGAATTAATCAAATCGAATCATTTGAATTTAGAAATTTGATTCGGTTAATTTAATTTTTATTTTTTTAAAATATTTAATTTATTTATATTAATTTGATTCGGTTTCGATTTTAAATTTTATAATTTGGTTAAACCGAATAAATTAAATAATAATAATAATTTATTTTTTTATTTTAAAATATATTTAATTAAATAAAATCTTATTTTTTATTTAAAACTGTATTTTAAAATTTTAATTAATTCATTCAAAAATCGAATTAATTGATAAAATATTAATTTAGCCAATTTAATTTTTTAAGAAAATTCAATTGATTTGGTTTGTTAGGAAAAAAATTAATTTTTAATTATTCAATTCATTTTGAGCTAATAATCCCATCCTAATTTCATGCGCGGATAAGAAATTACATAATAAAAATAATAATGTACTTCTTATTCAACTTTTGTTTTCGCCAACTCGTGCTCGATCAGATGGGCTCACGTGATCCGTCGGCTACGTGAGGGCCGCAGGTGTGATATTTTCGAGACCGTTATCACGTGCAAAGACTTGTAGTTGAGCCGGACCGGGATGGAAATTAAACCAACCAGTTGTCCAGTCACTTAATTTTAAAATAAAAAATTAAGAAAAATTAAATCTTGCCGAAGAATAAATATCCGGAGGCGGTGCACGGTGGCCGCCGCCTTCGGAGGGAGAAGAGAAGGAAAGTGGTAGCGTGGGCGATTCCGCCACCGCCTCTCCCTCTCTCTCCACCTCTTCCGCTCCGCAGACCCTTAACGCTTCCATACTTTTTCCTTGCTGGATCTGCTACCTCGAATACGATCGCACCGCCTGAATCTGGTTCCGGTCGTCACGGATCGAGACAGTTAAACGGAAGGGTAGGTTGTTTCTTGTTCTTTTTTAACGAGGGAGAGGATTAAAAGAGTGTTGTTGTTGTTTTTTCGGATTGCACAATAGGGATCATTGTGTTTATCTCCCTTGTGTTCAGGTAAGAAAAAAAAACATTTTTGTCCCCCCAAAAGTTGTGTATTCCCCGTCTCCTTTTTGTTGGCAACTCAAATTGTGGATTTAATTATTCCACCCAGCTTGTCAATTTCCGTGAGAGTTATCGAGCATCGTTTTGAAGTACAATAATATTTATCTGGCTACATGTTTTTCTTTTAAGACTTAGGCTTGGCATACATACTTCTAAGCAATTAAGTGCGAAATACTCGATCAGAATACAGTGGGATTCATTCCCTAAACTCACAAATCAGAGGTGAATGCCAATTTTCTTCTGTATTGCGTTATTGATCTTTACCATGAGGGGGAACATATGCAATTTTTATTTATTTTCAGATGACATTTATTGCTTATTCTATTGCTCCAAGCACAAATTTTGCCAAGCGCTTTAGCTATCCTTGCACATATGTATTCTTTTGTCTATAATACTCAGCTACTTCAAATGCTAATCTAATGTATCTTGCATGTATTGCAGTAGAGTTCAAGATGGAGAGTCAACCGCTTAGACTCTGTGGCATTGGACAGCTGCTCACTGAATTCTTACCCGATACAAGGGTTCCAAGAGTAGAAGTTATCTATCCTCAGCCTCGCCGTGTGGTGAAAATCCCTCCCATGTTAGATTGTGTTGGCAGTTTGGGTTCCAAGGCAAAGTGGTGAGTTACGATCATCTTCGAAATTGAAAAAAAAAAAAAAATCTTTTTGTTTGGTGAATATTTCCTTTAATTTTTTAATGTTACAAAGGTTTTTTGTTTGGAGTCTGTTGTTCATGATTGCTTGCCATAAACTTTGAACAAGGACAAGTTGTTTTTTGCAATATCATTGTAGTTGGTTCCGCAAGAGAAGATGTACCTTCTTGATTTGTGCTTGTTAGTGGTGTTGATACTTCCATTTATAATCAAATGAGATTTTCAGAATTTAAGCATAAAATCTGAGAGATGATTGCACATCTTTGAAGCATCAAATAACATTAGACCTTGTTAGCTTGCATCACCTAAGTTTCATTTCTTGTGTGTGATTTGTAGGTAGTGGTACCATTTTTATCTTTTCTACTAATGCTTATAGACATTTGTTTTATTCCTGAATGCTAGACAATCTATATGTTTTTTTTTCTTTGAAGAATAGCTGTGACAAAATTAAATGATACCATTGAACTTCTCATTTAATTTCCATGGGAACTATGTGGTTAATGATTGTTGCTCCCTTCTTTCACAGCAATTTGCCTGCTCAACAAGGAGATCATAACAATCTCAATTTCTTCGACATATTTTTCAATAAGGTCTGTTATCGGTTACCTTCCCTCCTTTATCTTCCAAGTGCGATCTACTTCTACCAATCAATGTTTCTAATATAAGAAATTGATTTATTCAGGATGAAACTGGAGACGATCAAACTGGTTTCTTTTGTGGTTCTCCTCCTGTAAGAACAGACAATCCTGTGGTCTGGGATTCTTTCTTTACTAAAGAAAACCTAGCATTCAGCCCAACAATAATCCATGAATCAAGGGGACAACCTGGAGTAGAACAAAACCAGCAGTTCATCGTTCAACACAAAACCATAATTGGTTACTCAAAGCATTATCAGCACAAATTCTGTTCCTAGCCTTGTGATTTCCGCTCTGTCATGATCTTTACTTACTCCTCCCTGTAGCTTCCCTATTCGTACTGAACACAATTTTCCTCTCCCTTTCAAGATCCTGTGCCATATCCCCAGAATTATTGTACATTGAGCCTTGTGATATTTATATCGCTATAGTTCAAGCCTAAATCCATCTGAAACTCTCTGCTTGTATGATATTAGCATGTAAACATATGTTTCCCTAATACAAAATATTATTCTTATTCAGAAGGCATTTGGCTTCTTGTTTTATTCTATTTGAAGTTAATTGATGATGCTCTTATTCATGTTGGTATTTGCATTGCTTGCCGACCTGAACAAGTGAAGTTTCCATCTTGTCTATCCAAAAGCAATGTATTGGTTATATAATGAAGTTTTGTGGAAATGCCATCGAATGACAGCAATTTAATCTATATATAAAGTAGACTTGTGGTAGATTTAGCTATCAGTCTTCCTTTGAATGGGAAAGTGGGAGATGAGGATGGAGACAGTAAGTTGAAGGATTTGGCTACCGGATCTTCTTTTGAAAATGGTTGTTTGGTTGGTTGAAAATCTATATCTTTAATTTTTATTTTTCATCAACAAAATTAAATGATTTATAAAAGATTAAGAGAAAGTGATAAGTATTTATTTTTCAAAACAATATTTTAAATTTTCTAAAATATAAAAGTTTAATTTTTTTTTGTTATTTTATCATCTAATTTTGTTATTTTACCCAATAAAAATAATGATGTGACACATATTTAATCAATTTATCATGTTGCTTTTGTATTAAATACTAACGACCGGGCGCACACGTTTGTGTGTAATATAATACATGAATATATATAAATTATTGGTGTAATTTTCTCTGAGTCAAGGTTCATCAGTTTGATTGTGCTCAGGTTGGTTCGAGCTTGAATTTCGAAGTTTGACAGTGAAATTTTGATAATATGTGAAAAACAAGTCCAAGTGGATCAAAGAGGTGTTAGTAGGAGCCCTAAAGTAAATTATGTGATGATTGATTAGGGACTTTTGTATCATAATCTATTATTAATAAAGGTAAAATTTGGTTATTATACTTACTTTATATTTGTGTCAAATAACTAAGTGTAATAATATCCTTGGATAGTAGGTTCTTATCTACACCATATCGATTGGTTGAATCGATAGTGAAATAATGTAAAGAACACTATACTAAATTATTCCTAATCAAGCATTAATATTTAGGAACAATATTAATGCATAGAGACTAGCATGTAGATCAATTGATGACTTGAGCTCACAATTTATGGATATGTGATATTAAGTTGACACATGGGTATACATTAGAGAATGTGTACTGAATTGACTCGTTATGAGAAAGTTTCATAGATTGTCATATGAGCGTCATAAACTTTCTCATGTGACTATTAGTATGAATAGTCCTTAGACCTGAAGTTACTACGGTTCCCTACATAAGGAGTTATGTACTTTGGTATCGTCAAATGTCACACGTAACAGGGTGGACTATAAAGGCGATCATTAGGGTATGTAATGAATTATGCGGAGGGATGTGAGTGATGTAGATGTGATCTATCCCTCCCATATGACGGGAGTGATATCTGTGGAACCCTTGATCGAGTAGGACTATTAAAACGCATGGTCATGGTCAAATAAGTCAATATGAGATATTGAGCTCATTTGTTTGAGTGAGTCTACTTGAGGGTTAAGAAACACAAAGATTGATATCGAAGATAACAAGGTCTATGCCTCATTGGTCAATCTAGATATCAAGAATAGAAGGACAATATCATACATTATCATAATCACGGAGGTTAAGTCAGATCTCGACTTTCTTGTTACTTGGGTAGCAATGATGCATTGCTAGATGTCGCTCATTGCTTATGTGTCTAATGTAGTTTAGACACATTGCCAATATTATGAGAATCTATTGGGTCACATACTAAGGACACGATGCTTCGGAGATTAATTGATCTTAATTTGACTAAGATTTGATCCAAATTGGATTAATTGAGTAAGACTCAAGTGAATCCAATTGGATTATAAGATTGAGTCTAATTTGAGTTAGACTCATTTAGATTAGATTCAATCGCATTTAAAAGATATTAATTCATTAAAATATTTAATGAATTAATAATAGAAGAAGATGAATGATTTTCTCTTTATTGGATGAAGACAAGGTGAGTAGTCAAAAATGTGAAACATATGTTTCATTGTTTTTACTGGCCTTTATTGGCTTTAATGTGGGAAAGCTAAAGAGACAAAAACTTTTCATATTCATGAGATGAATATAAAAGAGTTATTCTTACATTTTGGATTTGTCTTAGTTAATTTTTTCCTCTCTTCCTCCTCTTATCCATCTTTGGCCGAAACCCATCTTTGGGGTTTTTGGTATTTTTGTAAACTACCTCAAGTTGCTAGCACAACTAAGGTAGTTCTTCTCCGAAGTTGACATATTATGTTCGTGTGGATACACATAGAGGCATGTACACTTGAACGCGCAAGAGATCTGGTGTACTTTGGACTAGCGGGATACGCGAAGGGCATGCTATAAAGATATACACTTAGATAAATCTATTATATAGATAAACTTAGTATGAGTTTTCTTTCGCATGGATCGCTCGAGGGATTCTTTTTCTACTGCGAATTTTATTATCATGTTGCATAGGATTTCCTACAGGAGGATTGTACGTTGGCAAAACAAACCCTAACTAAAAGCTAGGTAAATGAGAAGTCCTAACAGGAAGTTAGGCATGAGGGAAGTCTTAATGGGACTGGGCAAACCTAGTTGGAACTATGTCAAAATTAAGGTGGTTAGTTGGGAGCTAAACACTTGACACATAGTAAAGCCCTAGTGGGATTAAACAGACCTAGTTGGGAACTAGGTCAAGAGTTAGGTGGAATAGCTAGGAGTTAAACACTTGACACCTAGTAAAGTTTGTGGGACTAGACAAATGTAGTTGGGAACTAGGTGAAGGCCAATGTGAGTTAGTTGAGAGTTAAACACTTGACACATAGTAAAATCCTAGTGGGACTAGGTAGAACTAGTTGAGAACTAGGTAAAGTCTAAGATGGTTAGTCGGGAACTAAACACTTAGCACGAGAGAAGTCGTAGTTAGGAATTAAGGAAGGGAGAGTCCAAGTTGGTCAATTGTTGACCAGACATTTGGTGTAAGCCCTAGCAGGTCAAGATTGACCAGAGGTTGATCAAAGGAACCCTGAACTTGGGTTAGACAAGTTAGGACTTGAGCAATCGATTGGGTAATCAATTGACACAATCCTAATCGATCCGGTGATCGATTGAGAGCTATTTCTCGAGAGCACTGAATGAGTTTTAATTGATTAAGAATCAATTAATTAAGGCCAAATCAAGTGATTGATTGGAAAGCTCGTTGTCAGGAGAATAGAATCACTCTTAATCGATCAGAGATTGGTCAATCGATTGAGTAATCGATTGAGAAGATGTTCTTCACAAGAGAAGATGGCTCGCATTCTTAATCGACTGGCTAATCGATTAGGCCATGGTTTCTCGCGTACAAAGAGTTTCAGAATCAATTAAGTAATTGATTCAGAGCTTCCTAATTGATTGATCAATTGATTAGGGTTTGAAAATAGTCATTGCACAAGGGCTAACGGCCAGATTCGATGTGACAATTGATTGGGGAAAAGTTGAATCGATTAGGGGCATCGAGCAAACCCTGGAAAAGGATTTTTCACGCTAGCTTGCTACACCATTTCACGCCAGTTCTTGAGGAGTTGGAAGAGAAGTGTTGCTGTATTTTCCAAGCTTCAAAAGGCTAATCTAAGTAAGATAAACAAGAGTTCATTGTTGTAATCATGTTTTACAATTCCATTTGTATTTGCTCTACATTTTTGTTATATTTTTTGGTGTGAGCTTGTACGAGGCTTCTCGATCTCCGAATTGTTTCCAAAAGGGAATGTGTTCATAAGGGAACTATGTATACGGTGTGAATCCTTAAATTAATTATCTCAAGAAAATGGATACAAGTAAATCAAGGGTGTTAGCATTGCTTCGAATCTTCCGCAGTGATAAATCATCAATAAGCGAAGCGAGCTATTCACCTCCTCCATCTCTAACTTTCGACGTATCCTAATATAATTTTATAAAATAATAATTACTGTCAATTAAAATTAGTTATTTGTTTGAATTACTAAAATCTTATAATTTTATGAAATAAATAATTATTGCCAACTAAAATTAATTATTTGTTTAAATTACGAAAATTTATAAAAATGTTTAGACATCTCTCACTTGATTTGATAGCCTTCTTATTCATTTTATAAACGTACATGAACAGGTGACACGATGTTTAATTTTGACTTTTTAAAATTTAAATTTATTTTGTTTAAATAATTATTATTTAAAATTTTAAAATTATTATTCAAATTTTTAAGATGAGATTTTATTTAGTTAAAATTTAAAATTTTAATTTTAAAAATTTTAAAATAAAAATAAAAATTATTTTTTTAATTTGATAAATTATTTTTTAAAATTTTAATTTTGGATTAAGTTTTAAAATGTTCTTTTTAAAATTTATAATTATATATTTATTTTTTAAATTTGACCTAATTAATTGAATTGAGAATTAGTTATTACAAGATATAAATTCTTAATTAAATAGTAAAAGATTGACAATGCTAGACAAATATCCAAAATTTTAAGAAAGTGAAACTCAAACTATGGCATATCAGAGCAATATTAACTAAAATTAGAATACCATTATTTAATTAGTCATGTAAAAAGGGATAATTAAGAAATTAATTTCTTACAGATGATTTCACCTATACTATATAGACGTCATTTGTTCTTCAATTATATAGATAAATTATGAGATTAATTTATAATTTATCGTTAAATAAGTAAAAATGAGATTTTTTTTTCCTTAAAAATATAGACCCATCGAAAATTAAGCCCCAATTCATTATAATAATTTTACCATCCAAGGGAACAGTAACAAACTTACTGCAGCGTAATTAGATCGGTTACGCGAAGAAGGACAATTCGGGAATAAATGTGAAGATGAAGTGTATCTTTGATATATATGTTTTTAATGGAGTATCTTCTTAAAAAAATATAAAAAAACTCTTTTAATTTATTTTCCTAAATAAAAAAATAATTTATAAGGGATAAAATAAAAACGTTATATAAATTCTGGGGTAAAATGAATTTCCACTCAGACGCGTAGATGACCGTTGGATCACATCCACACTACATACGTCTTACGTGTGTGTACAACCCAGGGTTGCCCTAATTTAGCCGTCATCTCTTTCATCGTCTTCTATATAAATTGTCGTCCCATGGCACAATCAGAGAAAAAACCATCCCATAGTTTCGGCGGTGGGCAGAAAAAAGATTCGACTGGAGATCGTCTCGGTGGACGTCCTCCTATTCGAGCTATATATATATGAGGTATTGCGTTTCTTTTTTCCGCTTATTGTCGTCTTATTTCTTCGTGTCGAGGGTTTTCATGCAGGACTTACGGTTTAAGATACCATTCTCCGTATGAAATGATCAGGCATTTCGAAGCCGAATCGATGTATTCGTCTACTAACGATGATAAGTTGATGGATTGATTTGATTCTCGGCACCTCTTTTAACTTTTTGTGTTGGGCTACTTGAGTTTTATCTGATTTTATGTTAATGAAGATCTTAATTTTTTTTTTTGTAAAACTACTTTGATGGGTTAGAACTGTCCAGTTGTGGGTCAATGGTAAAGCGCTTATGGACGGTCAGATGCTGATCAGAACATGCACATCAGCATCTATCACAATCACAAGCTAAAGAAACCATTTGCCACTCACAATCCCTCCTCGAAAGCAATCAATTTCGAGGAGATTACACTTGGTGGCATTCATTTTAACTTTATTTTATGGCTCGTAGTTCTTTTTGTTATTTTAATTTTGACTTTGTAGTTTAGGGTATAAGATCGTACCACTTCAGTTAACCAGATCATGATTGAAGGACTAAACATAAATATTCCATCTGACGGTATTTGGAATATTGCTGATATTCAATTTGAGATTTTCTGCTTATGGAAGGCCTAGTGCTGATTTGAAACAGGCACATCAGCACAACACAATATCATAAGCTAAATAAATCATCTGCCGCTTGCAATCCCTTCTCAAAATCTATCAATTTTGAGGAGACTACACTTGGCCAAATTCATTTTAAATTTACATTTTGCTTAAGTTAATTGTGATCCCAGGCTCTTTCCTTGCTGATATGCTTAAAATTCATTATCTTATATATTTTACTTGATGTTTGCTAATCCTTGCAGACAATATATTTTTGAAGGATTCCATTCTAGATTTTAAGATAGAAGAAAAGCAATTTGCTTATGGATGATCAAGTGTTGATTTTAAACAGCTATCAATGCATAACAATATCAGAAACTATTTGCCACTCAAATCCTTCTTGACAACAATCAATTTCAAGGAGAGTGCATTTGGTTGCATTCACTCCTTTTATTTTGGGCTCTTGTCCTCTGTTTGGGAAGAGGTGAGGGAAGGAGAGGTAGGGGACAAGGGGAAGGGAACTTTGAATCATGTTTGGGAGGGAGTGATCTAAGGAAAAGAAAGGTAAGGAAGGATAAGCTTTACAAAAAGGTATGGAAGATTTTCTTAACACCTCAATTTAGGGTGTAAAGAAGGGCAAAGGAAATCAAAAATAATATTGTTCCAATTTTATTCCTCCATCATCTCTTTCATCTTCTTCTCCAATTTAAAAAAGTGAGGATAATTTTAACTTTATATATTTAATTTTCATTATTCTCCCTTCATTTCAAACAAGGTTAGTTAATGAACCTTCCCTTTCCTTCACCTCTATTCTCCTCTGTCAATGAACCTTTTCTTTTCCTATCCAAACAAAGTCTTAGTTCTTATATATTATCAAATAATGTTGTTTTCGTCATTTTAGGGTTTACTCGAGCTACGCTGCTCTTTAAATCTAATCAGGGCAGTATAGCATACCAATACAACAGATTACTTCTGATTGATGGATTAAGCTTTTAGCTTTTATAAACGGTATTAAGTAGGAGTGAAAAAAATTTGATTAAACTGATTAAATTGATCGAATTTTAAAATTCTATTCTGTTTATTTGGAATTTTATTTTTTTTTCGAAAAAATTAATTTAGTTTATTCGGTTGGGATTTCTTTTTAAAATTTTTATTCGGTTAAATTATATTGACCGAATAGATAAAATTTTTGATCTTATTTTTAGATCGAAATTGATTTTTTTTTAAAAAATAAAAAATTTAAATACTAATTAAATTTTTTTAGATAAATCGGTTAAATTCGGATTAATTGATATTTTATGATTTTGGTTTATTTTTTTTTTAAATTGGTCTGATTAGTTTGAAAAAAAATTGATTCGATTTGATTTATTAGGTTTGTTTTGATTTAACTAAATATTCACGAATATGCTTAAACTATTCACATAGTCTTAAGGATTAAATAATTGACAAACTTATTTTTCCTCACAAAGATGCTTAATGTTCATTTTTTATATTCTTTATTGTTTATCTTTTGTGCATATTTTTGAACCGTCCAAATACATATTCTGTGGGATGAAATGGAATGGTCTTTTGGAAGGTAAGTATTGATCTTATTTTTTGGTGATTAATATCACTTATTTGATGGTTTTTTTGGAGCAAAAGTGCGTTTAGAGTAAGTGCTTATAAAACTGTTACTCACAATCCCTCCTCGAAAGCAATCGATTTAGACGATAATTCACTTGGTAGCATACATTTTGACTAGCTGCATTCTGCCCTTTGTTTTATTATTTTTTTCTAACTTAGTTTCAGAGAAAATTGCCTTTTCAATGAAGCTGATCATGATCTTTTTTACTTTTGTCGTTTATATTTTTGATCGTTTATATTTTTTCTGCTATCTTTCTGTCATTTTTTGTGTGCAAAAAATGACTTAGAGACGGTCAAGTGTTAATGTGAAATGTGCTCCTCATCACAAAACAATTTCATAAGCTTATGAAACCATCAGCCACTCGTTATCCCTCTTTACGAAGCTACACTAGTTGGCATTCACTTTAATGATTGTACTCTATCTATAAATTTCCGACTTTTAATTTTTGATCAGTACTTCAATTTTTCAACCATTTTTTTTTATTAATTTCTGATTTACCACTTAACATTAAGTTTGCTGGAGTGAAGAAGAAAGCACGTGATTATAAGGCATATGCTGTCTATGGGAGATATAGAGCAAACTAAACAGCAACTGATTTTCTTGCCTCGCACAGGGTTAAAATTGCTCAATCATGAGTCAGCAACATCTCAAAATTATCAGCGGTCGGATGAACTTAGTTACCAGATGATTTTCTTATTAATAGATATTTTATAAATCAAATGTGCTCGTAACTTTTACCGGTTATTGGATGCCACATAATAATAATATAATAGTATTTGAACAATGAATTAATCAGTTATTTATGTTTTGGATTTTGATTTACAGTTAAGTTCCCCCTACTTTAACCAGATGGATTTTTGCGAGTGATATTTTATTTATTTTAGTGGTCAAATTTTTGATAGGATCTGATAGATCATTTCTAGGGTTAAGATGTCTGAATTATGAAAATAAATAAATTAGTACGTGGCGGTTTGGCCCGCTTGGCCTATTGCAATTTTGAGTTCGAGCGGTGGCCTTGAGGATTCTATAGTTCCAATTTCAGATATCATTTCACGTTTGACTTTAAGGGTGCGTTTGGTTGGGGGTTATCTTGGATAACTTTGGTTATCCATTTAAGATTATCAATGAAAATTTTATTTGGTTTCGATAATTAACGATTCCCAAGTAATGATCGATGCTCGATACGTCAGCAAAAGGGTCATGAGAAAACCTTAAAAAAGTAAGGTTTTTCTTGATACCGGGGTTATGCAATTCTTTTTTCCAAAATTATCCTTCAATATTTATATTTGTGACGAAAATAACCATTACAATTTATTAACATTCGAAAGTGTTATTTACGACTGGCGATTGACAACGACCACCGTCGGCTGCCCGCGAGTTCGCGACCACCGTCGGTTGCCGGCGATCGGCGACGGTCGGCAACGATCGGCGACGGTCGGCAACGATCGGCGACGGTCGGCGATCGATGACCCACGATCGGCGATGACCGGCGATCCGTGACCGGCAATCGACGACGGCCAGCGGCAACCGGTGATCGACAACCACCGATGACGGCCGCCGGCAATCGATGATAGACGACCATCGTTGACGGCCGACGATTAACAACTAAATTAAAATATTTTTTATTTAATATTTTAATTAGATTTTTAATATATTAAATAGAGAAAAATAAATAAATTTAATTTAAATTTTAATTAAATTATCTAAACAAATTTTAAAGGGTAATATGGTAAAATATTATACTATGTTATAAATTATTATTTCTAAACAAACAAGATTTTATTTGATTACCTAGATTGAATCAAACAACTTCAGGTTATGTTTTATTCCCCATTACCTTGGTAATGTGATTATTTGTTAATCACATAATCAAGGTTATATACGATAACTTGAATCAAATTTGTGGATTATCCTTGATAACCTTGGTTATCCATCCAAGATTATCAACGGAAATCTTGTTTGATTTAGATAACTAGCGATTCCTAAGTAATAATCGATGCTCGACACGTCAGCAAAAGGGGCATGCAACCAGGAATCAGAAAACCTTAGGAAAGTAAGGGGCGTTTGGTTTGTTCCATTTTTCATTTTCATTTTTCAGAAAATCGCATTTTCTCGTTTTCTGGAAAATGACTTTATTTCATTCTCTAGTTTTCCAGAAAACGCTATGTTTTTTTTCTAGAAAACAAAGCTGAAAAATGCAAACCAAACATGTTTTCCTAAAAATTGTATTTTCTAGAAAAATGAAAATGGAAAACAAGTTGGAAAACGCAAACCAAACGCCCCCTAAGATTTTTCTTAATTCTGGGGTTATAAAACTTATTTTTCCAAAATTATCCTTCAATATTTACATTTAAGACGAAAATAACCATTACAATTTATTAATTTCTGGAAGCATTATTCGCGGCCGACGATCGACAACGACGACCATCATTGGTGGCCGACAACCGGCGGCCGGCGACTACCATCGGCGGCCAACGACTGACGACCACTGTCGGCGACCGACGACCATCGTCAGCGGCCGGCGACCACCGCTGGCGGTCGATGGCCGGTGGCTGACGGTCGGCGATCATCGCCGGCGACAGATGACCAGCGACCACCGTCGGCGACCACCGCTGGCGGCTGACGACCATCGCCGACGATCGACGACCACGACCGGCGATCGACGACCGACGACCGGCGATCGACGACCGACGATCGAATTAAAATATTTTTTCAATTTAATATTTTAATTTAATTTTTAATAAATTAAATAGAGAAAAATTAAATAAATTTAATTTAAATTTTAATAAAATTATCTAAATAAATTCTAAGGATAATATGGTAAAATATTATATTATGTTATAAACTATTATCTCTAAACAAACAAGATTTTATTTGATTATCTAAATTCAACCAAAAACTTCGGGTTATGTTTCATTCTTCATTATCTTGGTTATGTGATTACTTGATAATAATATGGTAAAATATTATATTATGTTATAAATTATTATCTCTAAACAAATAAGATTTTATTTGATTATCTAAATTCAACCAAAAACTTTGGGTTATGTTTCATTCTTCATTATCTTGGTTATGTGATTACTTGATAATCACATCACTAAGATTATATATAATAACTTGAACCAAACGCATCCTAATATATATATCATTCATATCGAATTTGGAGTGATGGATTTTATAAAAAAATAATATAAGTTAAATAAATATAAAATTATATATTAATAAAAAAAGTAAATATATTGAGTCATAAAAAATTTATACATCAATAAATAATTATTATACATTAATAATATAATGAAACAAATACAAACAAAATTATATTTTATTAGAGTTAATACAACGAAGAAAATTATATTTTATTAGAGTTAATACAACGAAGAGTGATTAAGAAGGATCAAATTTTTATTATATGCTCATTCATTATCATGTTGATTAAATTGATTTTTAAGGGTTGCTATAAAGTATATAATAAATTGTCTATACGGATATTCATTTGATTGAGTTGAAAGATATTCAAAATTATATGATTGATTTTGTAATAATATTTTATCAGGATGATTATAATATCCAAAACTTTGATATCCAAAATAATTGCACTTAGGACTTGATGATCCCCGATGCACATGGCGATTCATGACGTCCAATATTATTCCAAAGAGATGTCGAATAATTATGAATTACATTTTGGTTATCAAATCTCACTCTTGGCACATTATACATGTGTTTGAAACACTTATGATGATGCATCATTTTAAAACATATTTGTGTTTCTCAGTTTATCCTAGTAATTAATAGAAAATTTTCGTAGAGTTGGACTGGTCATCTCTAGGATTAGTTGGATCGTAAGAACTGAATACCTAGATTATAAAACAAATAAATCGTGGTGGTTGCTATCATAGTATCCATATCCACTTGATTGATATCCAATTGCCCAATATCTACCCTCGTAGGTATGCTTGAGTTGGTACTTGGGTGGTAGATTGTATCATAAGAGTAGAGATTGAAACCTTGGAGGAATAATTCATTGGGGAATAAAGTCCCTCGCATCTAGAGAGGTTGCTTAGTCACCATGATTTAATTCTTTCATTTCATTATGGGACAAGTAGTGAGATACGCTTAGAGTGAGTGAGTTAATTTTTTGCCACTTGATCCATAATCATCTCTGATTGAAATATGTGTTTTTCTCTCCAAATTAGATATTTCATATGCTCTTCAAAAAAAAATCTGATGAACTAGGTAACAGTTGAACCTAGGACGATCAATTCGGTTCTACAGAAGTTTTCGATCGACAGCTAGGAAAAATGAAGAAAATAATGAACCAGATAATAGTTGAATCTACACTTCATTTTGTTGCAAATTTGCGACGAATTCAAATTCGTTGCAAAATGACAATTTTTTCATGAGCGGGGTCAAAATTGCGACGAAAACACATATTTCCGACATTTTATGGATTTTGCAACAAATTATGATTTGTCGTAAATCAACAACGAATCTGGATTTGTCGCAAATTTGTGACGAATTCAATTTGTTGCAGAATTCATTGCAAATCAGCAACAAATCCAAATTCGTTGCAAAATGGCAATTTTTTCCCCTCGCGAGCAGTGTCAAAATTACGACAAAAACACAGGTTTTGCGATGAATTTGTGAATTTTGCTATGAATTCATTGCATACCGAGTTATCGACTTTATTATCCACCCTATTACGAGTGACGTTTGATGATACCAAAGTATACAATTCCTTATGTAGGGAACTGTAGTGACTTTAGGTCTAAGGACTATTCATACTAATAGTCATTATGTGAAAGTTTATGACACTCATATAATGATCCATGAAACTTTCTCATGGCGGGTCAATTTAGTACATATTCTATAATATGTACCCATGTGTCAACTTGATATCTCATATCCATGACTTGTGAGTTCAAGTCATCAATTGACCTACATGCTAGTCTCAACGCATTAATATTATCCTTGAATGTTAATGCTTGATTAGGAATAGTTAAGAGTAGTTTTTCTACATCATCTCACTATCAATTCAATTAATTGATATGATATATATTAGAACTTACTAACTATCCAAGGATATTATTATACTTATTCATTAGACACAAACATAAAATAAATATAATAACCAAAACTTTGCCTTTATTAATAAAATATGATAAGTCAATCAACTCTCAATTGACTCTTAGGGCTTACACCAACCGGGCCTGCTCACACGACCACACTTGGGCTAGTCTCAACACATTAATATTATCCTTGAATGTTAATGCTTGATTAGAAATAGTTAAGAGTAGTTTTTCTACATCATCTCACTATCAATTCAACTAATTGATATGATATAGATTAGAACCTACTAACTATCCAAGGACATTATTATACTTATTCATTAGACACAAACATAAAGTAAATATAAGAATCAAAATTTTGCCTTTATTAACAAAATATGATAAGTCAATCAACTCTCGATTGACTCTTATGACTTACATCAACAGAGACTGCTCACACGACCACACTTGGGTTAGTAATTGTTAGAGTGTGGGCAATTTACCACTGTCAGGACATGCTCACCCACTCAAGAGTAGTAGTTGATCGGAGCGTTGTATATTCAGTGGATTCCTTCTCGTTCTGGTGATATGAGGGGATGAAAGTAGTGCTCCCCCATATAACTTGTTATAGGAGGGTGGTCGTCTGCCAGCATGCTGCCCACTCGGTCATTCCGGAGTAGTGGTGGCAGAGTACGAATAGTTATCACAGTCATGCCCATTCGGCCGTTTGTATACAACATACGACGATGGCTTGACTAGATTCACGGGTGACACATGACATTGTACCATGTGCATACGATGGATCATAGTATTTGTTTGTACTTGTTGTATTTTATTGCTGCATATGTTTGACATGGATATACAGGAGATATTTGCATATAGTTTTATGACTTTGTACTAACTCGTATGGTACAAGCTTACCCATGGAGAGTTTTTACCAAGGATCTTTGACCTATATCCCATAGGATTGTTGACTCTGGTATGTAAATTTTATATAGTATATTAGTCATATTTTTGATATCGTTATGAGACTGTATTTGCTTCTTTCTAAACTGCTTGTATAGCTTTGGATGCCATGCATATTTTATTTCTATACCTGCTGAGTTCACTTGGACTCACCCCCGATAGCATGTTTTCCATTTTTAGGATAACATGCTTGGAATCACTTGGAGATGCCCGACAGTCTGTCCATCCTGTTGAGTCATCGTTTTCGCTTCGCGTCTTACTATTGCAATGCTTGTGTATTTCTTTTTCGTTATGTCGACTTGTATTCACTGCGTGTTTTGGGGTTGATATGTTTCGTGTGCCCAGAGGGCTTATATTATTCGATTTCGATGTAGTCACTTCGGTTCGCGACTTCCATTGATATGTGATGCATTTACTTTCTTTTATATGCTATACGTGTTGGTTATGTAGGCCATGTATAAATGTTTTAGATTATCCGTCGTACAGGGGAGATATTGTTCATTTGTCATCGGACATGTTGGTCCCCCAGGGGCATGATAATTTAGTTGGTATTAGAGCCCAGTTTATGATGCCTACCTATTTTCATTTTTTGCAAATTTTTCAAATTTTATCTAGTACTAATTTATTTGATATCAAAGCCCATGTTGTGAGATACCTTGGGTAGTTTTGGATTTTACGGAGTTTATCTGATACCAATTTATTTGGTATCAGAGTCCGGGTACACGAGGTCTACCTAGGCACGTTTCAGATTTTCCAGAATCATTTTTCTCGATGCGGTCGTGTTTTGGGAATTGACGATGACTGGACTTCTCCAGGCTACAAGAGGTATATCTCTTGGGAATTATCCTATCTTTAGTTATTCACTTTTTGTTAGGATTGGTTAGACCTTTCCTAACTTAGTGGGATCGTGTATCTATACTTGAGGGATATGTATTCATTGACTTGGTTTTAGCTGGATTGACATATAGTCAATTTATTTTATTCGTAATCATGGTAGGGGTCGATCATGGGAGTGACTGGTTGACACATTGTGGACTCGACCCACAATGGAGAATGTTGATTCTCTAGTAGCACCGATTGTAGAGTTGAAAAGTTAGGGTTGAATATGTCGACAGCCTATTGCAGGTTGCGTATTGTAGTTGGCTTGATCAACATGTGATTGATCTACTCTAATTCATGGAGCTTCGGATCTTTAGGTTGATTACCTCTAGGCAGATAACTTAGATAACATGTCTTGAATACTTTACCTGCTATGATAGAGAAGAGATAATATTAGTTGTTTATCATCTTAGACGATATGGGATTGATGGATCTTATTTCGTGGGGTTTTGACCATGGATCATTTGTACTTGGTTGGATAACCAAGAGAGTGCACCCGGACTTATGATTTGCACTAATGTAAATTCACTTACGATGTTATGCCACCTGTAGATGGAGGATACTGAGGACGACCTGTGGGAAACAAAGAAACACTTCATGGTTATTTTGAGATACTCCCAAGAGATAGTATGTTGCTATCTCCTTTTGTAGGGTTTGACCTCAGGGGTTCCTGAACCCTGAGTGGAGGAATTCAAGTATATAGGGTTACGAGGCGATGGCAAGTTGGCTCGCCTAACGCTATTCTATGAGGGATTTTGACTCATAGATTGATCATATATGTGAGATAATTCTGATGGTACATCGAGATGCAAGACCCACTGGGATGCAGAGAATTTGGTGTTAGCTACCTAACACCTGTGAGATTCAACCTTAACTAATGGAGGTTATAGAGGAGGGTCGGCGAGTGGCAGATTGTCGATTTCTAAGCGAGGGTGGTCATGTTTCGGCCCCTTGAACCACCCCTCGTGGGATTTCATTAGCACCAGGGATGATGGAAGTTTGGTTATCTCTGTGCTTTAGGCTCAGAGACTTTTATTACATGGATGTCAGAGCTTTCTATTATCATGGATCATGGTTGATGATAGTGGTCGCCCTCAACTCTCGAACGGTTCCGTAGCTTGAGAATTTTCAGATGTACATTTGGAGGAGTTTCCTGGATTACCTCCGAAGAGGTAAGTGGAGTTCATTATCGAGCTAATTTCGGGGATAACACCGATATCAAAGACTCCGTAACGTATGACATCGAAGAAGTTGAATGAGTTGAAGGTTCAACTCTAGGAGTTGTTGGACAGAGGATTCATCCGACCTAGTATTTCCTTGTGGAGATCTCCAATGCTATTCGTGAAGAAAAAGGACGGTTCTCTGAGGTTATTCATTGACTATCGATAGTTGAATGTAGTGACCATCAAGAACAAATATCCCCTGCCATGAATTAAGGATTTATTTGATTAGTTGAAGGGTACATCAGTGTATTCTAAGATTGACCTACAGTCAGGCTATCAATTATTGATGGCCAGAGATTCAGACAATCAGAAGACAACTTTCCACACATGGTACAGACACTATGAGTTTTTGGTGATGCCATTTGTGCTCACCAATGCCCCTGCAGTGTTTATGAATATGATGAACCTGATATTTTTAGAGTATTTGGACCAGTTCGTTATTGTTTTCATTGATAACATCCTGTTCTACTCTCGTTTTGAGGAGGAACATGCACAACTTCTTTGCATCGTACTGGAGACTCTCAGATGGGAGTGTCTATATCCGAAAATCAACAAGTGTGCATTCTGGCTTCCTTCCATGGGGTTTCTTAGACACGTAGTGTCTAGCAGAAGCATCTCAGTGGACCCATAGATGATCGAGGCTGCCACCAGTTGGAGGCAGCCGAAGTCAGTATAAGAAGTTCGTAGCTTCGTGGGTCTAGTTGGATATTATAGACAATTCGTGGAGGGATTTTCCAGCATTGCAGATGAGCATAGAACATACACATTTTTATACTACTATTAACGTTCATTCACTTATTTTTCTAGGCTCTATTTAATGTTGTTGCATCCTATTTTCTATGATTCTTACTATTTTTACTATCTTAGTTCAGAGAAATTCTCTTTATTGATTTTCATTGATAGGATGACTTTTTGGAGTAAATGGAGCAAATTTGGACAAAATATTAGTAAGACATGGTCGCATGCCAAGGAGAGACACTCATGAAGAGGACTGTACTGCAAACTGATCTTTAAACGATCATAACATCTTGCTTAGTTGGAGTGTTGGGATGATCGTTATATCAAATCGAAGAAGACTTTAACATCTATAATTTCAATTCAGACATCAGACCCAAAAAATAACATCTAGCCGTGCCAAAAGGAGCCCCAAGGTCGTGCCTCTCCTAGGCACAACAGTGTGAAGTGGCATACCTAGATTATATTGCGGACCGATTTCGTAACAACCATAACTTCTCACTTGTTTGGAGTTTTTAGCTATTCTTTATATCAAACTGAAGAGGACTTGAAGATCTACAACTCTCATGAAGACATTAGCCTCTAAAAATCATGTCTTGGGGAGGCACGGGGTCGTACAAGTGGGCATGGCCAGTGACACGACCATTCCTCTAGCTAGATTATACATTGAGAGAAAAATAGTCATAACTTCTTACTCAATTAGAATCTCGGGATGGTCTCTACATGAAAGTTGAATTGGAATTCAAGATATACAACATTGATGAAGACACTAACTTGGGAAAATGACATCTTGAGGTCTAAAAATGGGTCACACGACCATGCCTCTCTTAGGCACAACTGTGTCTTATGGTTGTGTTAGCAGACACAACCTTGTCACATGGCCGTGTCAACAGACACGACCTAGGCTTAAATTCTAGGTATGGACGTGTAGGGGGGAGGTGTTTTTGCAGTTCGAGGCATGTCATGGCTGTGATACCCCCCTTAGGCATGGTCGTGCTGGCTGTGCCAAGCCACACGACTTGAACTGGGGGCAACACACCCTGGCCGCAAGGTTTGCTGATTTGTTGATCCAAATCCTTGGGTACCCCTTTGGGTACTTGCGAATTCATCCACTTCAATTACTTCAGGAAGACTTATTCTCTCAATAATTAGCTGGGCCACTGCTTCCCCTTTGAAAATTATAATATTTTCATAATTGAGGTTGAATACCAGAATTTTTACCTCTCCTCTATAATCTTGATCGATGACACCAGTTCCTACATGGAGCCCCTGCTTCCAGGCTACTCCAGATCTGGTGGCTACTCTTCCATAGTATCCTTCTGGTATTTGTATTGCTATACCTGTAGAGAGCAAGGCCCTATCTCTATGGCTTATTTCATAATTATCAACAATCTTTAAGTCATACCCGGCTGGTCCCATGGTATGCCGTTGTGGAATAAAAGCATCTGGATGAAGCCTCTTGACTTTTAATACTGGGGTTTCTTCTTCTTCATCTTCTAAGAAGGCCAAGATTTCTTGCTCTGGTGAATCCATGTCTTCATATTGGCCCACCGGTTGTTCAGCTACTGGGGTGTATCCCTGAAACTGTAAGCTTATGCTTCCATCCATTAAGGCTCTGGTATTTACCGGGTGGGTGAGACTGGATTTCTTCTGATGGAAGGCCTTAATATCCATCTCTGTTGCTACAATTGTTCCGTAGTAAAGCGAGTGCCAGGTAGATCATGCACTCCTCTACTGGTCAAATAGTGTGCAACATTTTGCACATTATAAGCAAAATTAGTAAAACTTGTGTTAGTTAACCTTCCTATCATCATGCGGGTGAGAAGTAAGTTGCTAGCACCGCCCTGCCACTCTGTATATCCATGTGTTTGAAAAGATATTTCTATATGGTTGGCAAAGTCTTCAATGCTCATCATTATGTCTGGAATTACATAGACCATCTGTGTTTCGCTTGTTAAGTCTATTTCCATTGTTGCAATAATGGATCTGCCATCTCTCCATCTGGTGTCTCTTAGGACTGCTAAGGCCATGACCCCTGTATCACGTCGATGAAGAGCATAAAGTCTTACCATAATAAGACCAATATGAATATGCTGACCTACTTCTCTCAGGGCTTGTTGGCTTTGTTCAGTGACTAGTGGTAAGTCTACTTGGGTATTTTCTACGCAGAGGATATCTTCCTCTGAGTAGTGCTGGTAAACTCTGTGCCGAGTTAGTCTATACCCGGTAGAATAAAGGACCTCTGCTGGAACCATGCTAGCTCTCTGTGATCTCGAAATTTCTAGTTGAGCTTCAGGACTTATCTGTGTTTGAATAGTCCTTCTGAATCTCCTTTGACTTGGCATCAATCTTCGTTGTAGATTGTACAATCGTCGTTGATTTTGACGATAATCACGAATCTGGTCCTCTGAATTTGGTATTGTTGTGGTGGTTGCCAATACTGCTGGTGGCCTTGTGGAAGTATTTGTTCTGGATGCAGTACTCATTTTCTTTTCTCACTTTCCAATATTTTTGCTGGGTCTTTAAAAACAAATATAGAACCTTTCTTCTTTGGGATAATGGAATCGCTTCCCAAATTCAGTCCTCCAATCCTTTTTGTTAGATCTGCTATGGATTCTTCAAGCTCCTTAGAGGAAGATGTTGGTGTTTTTATGTAAGTAGGGACTTTCTTCACCAAACTTTGTAATTCTTGGACCTGCTCAGTTAAATTAATAACCAAGGAAATCAAAGTATTATTTTGCTTAACAACAACCTTTAAAAGATCAAAATTAGTTTTAAGTTCAGCAGTTGATATAAATCCGACAGCAGGTGTTTCAATTGCTTCTGTGTTCTTTAAGGCCCTTTTGTAGTCAATATTTTCTTGCTGCTCTTCCAGGTTCATCCGCCACCAATAAGATTTTTAACTTCTACAATTAAGTGTTCAATTTTTCGAACACTCTTCTTTAACTCCTCAGTCAACTTGAGGGCTTCTTCTTCAACAAGCTTAGGTTGCCGAGAGACCTCTCGAACTAGGTCTCTAACTTCTGCCTTTGTTAAGGCTTTTTGGCTAACAATAGCCTTTTGAAGCTTCGTAATTTCACGCCTTAACTCCTTCTGTTCTTCTTCTATACTATAAAAATGTTTTAAGGTTACTTTAGAGAGCAAAGTGAGTCGATCATAAACAACGCCTATATTGTTAGCAATTTCCGAAGGTTTTGGTGTACTAGTTTCAGCTAGATCAAGGTATTCAAGGTTTGTGGTTCGAGACCTACTATACCATTCCCTAATGTTCTGCTCGAATCGTTCACTCATGAAGTAAGGCCAACCTTTTTCCTGCTTACGGCTTAGGAGTCAATAAAACTTTCATGCTCACTTGACTGGCTATTGCTCTTTTCAGAGTCTTACAAGCACTGCAATCTTTTGCAATTAGTTAACCAACTCGGTCGCCTTATTGCAGAATAGAGTCATGGGTTTTAATCATGTTCCTTCAAAAAGTTATATCTGAGAATATCTTTAATCGAGGCCTTTCAGCTTACCGTCTTACGCACTTACTAGCCTTGCGGAGTTTCCGGACCAAGGATGCATGTCGAGTCTCCACCTTACAGCCTCTAAATTCTTTCTCAGGAAATATAACTTAATATGAAGGATTTTTGTGAAAAAAAATAACAGGAATAGTATTAGCGTGACCCTTACCTTCACCTTGAATACTATGGAATTTTAGCCTGCCATTTAAAGCAAGCTCTGATACCAAAAATAGGATCGTTCTTCAATTAGAAATAGAAAACCCGAGAGTAAACTCAGAGATTTATTTCTTGAAGAAAAGTAGCAAGCACAAACTTAGAATTCTAGCACACAAACACTATTAGGGAATGAGAGTCTTGGGAATTCTCAAGGCGCGCTCAAACCCTTTGGCAATCCTGGCCTTTTATAGAAGGGAAGGTTGCAAATGAACTGAAGCGGGTGTCCATCTATTGACCCCATCGTCCTTCAATTATTTGCCCTTCAACATCTATCAAGGCTTTACAGCTCATAGAGATAAGAAGGCTTTACAACTCATAAGATTCTGAAAGGATGGCTCCTCAGGGCTCAATCCTCTCAGTGCTCAAACTTTTAATAAAGCTACTACTTTACAGCGCACTACTTTATTAAAGCTTCTGACTATGGACTCATCATGCTTCACGGGAGTACTCTTTTGCTCAAACTTTTAATAAAGCTACTACTTTCCAGCGCACTACTTTATTAAAGCTTCTGACTATGGGCTCATCATGCTTCACGGGAGTACTCTTTTGATTTCCCGTCCAATCTGTTGGATGCGCTGGACCTCTTGGAAGAGGTCCCACCTACTTTCACGAATTTCTTCCAGATGCTTATGGTAGTAGTTGTCGAATCCTACATTCTGATATCGCTTACTATTGAAATCATACTCCTTTATCTGCATTATTAGTTCCAGTTCTCGTAGCTTTTCAAGCACGTTGCTTAGAGCTTCATCTTCAATCTTTACCATCTGGTTTCTCTTGTTGTGATCTTCCTGGAAAAGAATCTGTGACAGAGTTTCATGAGTTAGGTTTTCATACCTTAGTAATAAAGGAAACCTGTTAGAACTTGAAGCTTCTTCCATTGAGTCAACAATGATTTGATCAAGAGAATCACTGAGAGTGGCCAAAGTTTCTGGTTCTTCCACTAATCTAGAGAGTGTGTCCGCAAGGATATTCAATTTACTGTCTATAAGTTCAAAATTTATCTTTACTCCTGTGCCTGTTATATAGTCGGTAATGTTGGAACTTGGATGGCTATAGAGGGGGGGGGGGTGAATGTAGCCAGCCACTCGAAATTATTCCCCTCTTGAGCTTTTCTTTCTGCGATCAGATTAGCAGCGGAAACAAAACAGCAGAAAGAAATACAGAGAAGGAAGAACAAACCAAACAAACGCTAACACTGCGATGTACAAGGTTCGGAGATAACTTGCCCCTACTCCTTGGCGTGCCCGAGAGGTGGGCGATCCCTTGATCGTCGGCAGATCAAGCCCTGGTGACCCGGATAAAACATCGTCTCCTTCTCGGTGGAGAAACCTCTCCACAAGCGTCTCAATAGGATACAAGATAAGCTCGCGAGACTAAGAAGGATCGCTCACAAAGATGTAACAATAACGCTCAAGCAAAAAGCAACACACAGAGAGCTCAACCCCACAGCAAAAACTTCACCCGTTTTGCTGTCTATCCTTGTTGCCGCTCCTCTGCATCAGCTTCGTCTTAAGCTCTGCTCACCATCGCAAGTTTCATCAGCATCCACTCAGCCAGCCTGAACCCACTGACTTCCCTGAGCACTCAGTCCACTGAAGATCTCCTCTCCAGCTGAGCCTTCGTCAGTCGCCAGCTGCGCCAGTTACCCGTTGAAACCTGAGAAGGAGAAACAGCCAAACCTTCTCAATGGAAAGTCTCCCATTGACCCTCCTTGAGTGTTTGAATCATCCTTGTAAAGCTTGCACACTTCAACAGAAGCTTAGCAAATCATATCAAACATAATTAGCAATGTATCAGAGAATCGGCAGAGAAAACAGACGCGATCAGAGCGTCTGACAGTGAATTTGAATTAAAGTTCAGCTCATGATCGGTCCCCAGACCGATTAGAGAGGACCCTGACCGATCAGGAGTCTGCTGCACACACCTGATTGGTCCTCAGACCAATTAGGATGTGGCCTGATCGGTCACCAGACCGATTAGGGTGTGGCCTGATCGGTCTGGGGACCGATCAGGACGCCTCCTGACCAATCAGGCTCCAGCCTGATTGGTCGTAGTGAGGAGCTCACGACATTTGATCGTTCACCAGAATGATCCGAATAGTATTCCTGATCGGTCACCAGACCGATCAGGAGTCGATCAGTAAGGTTTCCAATCTCACTGTATGCTACCTGATCGGTCACCAGACCGATCAGGAGTCGATCAGTAAGTTTTCCAATCTCACTGTATCCTCCCTAATCAGTCACCAGACCGATCAGTCACAGCTGGATCGGTCACCAGACCGATCCACGAGGGAGCATCGTGCCAACTTTCCTGATCGGTCACCAGACCGATCCAGGCAAGGCCAAAAACACTCTAAGTCACGAGAACAAGCTTCCAACCCTTCTCTGACTCGTTCTTAGTCCCGCGGACCAAGACACCGTGCCCAGTCTCACTCACTGGGACTTCAACCTAGCCCTCCAAGCCGAGATTTCATCAACCTAGCCCTCCAAGCTAGGACCTGGCCCTCCAAGCCAGGGTTTCATCAACCTAGCCCTCCAAGCTATGACCTGGCCCTCCAAGCCAGGATTTCATCAACCTAGCCCTCCAGGCTAGGACCTGAACCTCCAAGTCAGGATTTCATCTACCTAGCCCTCCAAGCTAGGACTTGGCCCTCCAAGCCAGGATTTCATCCACCTAGCCCTCCAGGCAAGGACATGGACCTCCAAGCCAGGATTTCACCCAACCTAGCTCTCCAAGCTAGGACCTGGCTTCACTCACCAGGATTTCCATCACCTAACCCTCCGACTTAGGACTTTTCGCACCTAGCCCTCTAAGCTAGGACTTTTCACACCTAACCCTCCAAGTTAGGACTTTTCACACCTAGCCCTCCAAGCTAGGACTTTTCCACTGCCAGCATGCGATCTCTTGGTCCACCTGGACTTAATCCGAATTCAACCAGACATAAATCAAACTTAAATCGTTGTCAACACCAAAACAACAATCAGGGTCAGACTCCATCAACAATCTCCCCCTTTTTGTTGTTTGACAACCCGATTTAAGTTTAGACATTAATGATCAATTGAAGGCAGTTCAATTATCATAAGGGAATCAAGGTCCTCCCCCTATAATAACCCTAAACTTAATCAACCATTTTCTCCCCCTTTGTTAAACATCGAAAAGGGTATGGTTATTAAGTTGGAACATACCTCCCCCTCAAACCAAGGGTCTCTCCCCAAACCCAAAATAATCAAAGGTAAATTTTGAATTTCACATGAAAACATATACGGAATTATATCATGGTCAAACATGTATATGTTTCATATGTCAAGTAAGGAATGCATCTGTATCTGACATATAATCCTGATTGGTCTCCAGACCGATCAGGTTCGTTGATTATTTGATACAGAAATATTTCTTATTAGTCGGGGGAGCGATCAGATTTCAGAAAAATTTTTGGAACCCTGATACGTTCCTGATTAGACTGCATTAACAATTTGTATTCTAAAACAAGGGTGTAGACTCCATTGATATTAGACATTCCAGAAACATTTCTGAAACACGACATTAAGAACAAGAGTCGTGACTCAACAAACCCTTTCTTATGAATTTGAACATTCCAACATAGGTTTGTATCAAATCAGCATTTTAATACTTGATGTTTCAGAAAAATTTCTGAGAATCAAGGGTCTTAAAAATTCCTACCCTTCTTTGAACACTTGAACAATCTTGTACTCACTTAGTACCAGGTTTGTACCAATGGAGGATCAAGTATGTTTCAATTGTACTTGGTTTGTATCAGATTTGTGTGTATCAAGATGATCAGGTAATCTGATACAACTTGATGAAATGAGATCGGATTGAGGAGTAGTCTGATACCCCTGATCAGTGTTGATCTGATCGGTCACCGGACCGATCAGGATGAGTCCTGATCGGTCGGTGGATCGATCAGGTTTGATACAGACAGTTGATCAGAAACAATAATTCAGAAACTCCGAAGTTTCAGACTTTGAAACATATCAGTTTCAGAAACAGATTTGTTTCATCTCTTACCATTCCCAAATCCTAAATCAATTAGTTTTAATTTATTTGATCCTAAGGGTTCCCTTAATCAAAATATATTTCTTCAAACAATTATCAAAATATGATACTAATATCAAATTTCCAAAACATGATCAGATTTCATGATACAAACAAAAATATGATCAAAATTTCAAAAACATGCTTGTATCAAATTAGTATCAAAATATGATCAAGCTTTCTAACACATAATTGTATCAATACAATTCATAAGGTTGTATTTTGTCGGACATGCTTTTATCTCATTTAACCAGTTTTAAAAACATTTCAAAAGCATGCATTGATCACAAAAATATGAGGTTGCCATGGAATTGTCTAAATTCTCTATGAGAAGGCAGTTAACTAAACTATATTCATGTATTTATCCAATTTAGGCATTTTCAGAAAATTCAAAATATTGATCATCAAAGCATGAAATTGTCTAAGGTTTATGATTGCAAGCAAATAAAAAAAAATTAGATCTCAAATTCATGTTCTTGTCTATTGAGGCCTTATCAATATAAATTATGTGTTGATATTGTTCCTCAGCATGCATTCATACAATAAAATCATGACACACTCAGCTAGGTTCAACTCCAAAAATATTTAGAATTAATATATGATCAAACAAGTCATGGACCTTGAATAGTATATTTTGAACCATCATAGACTAAGTTAACATGATGTTCTTAACCAAAGTTGTATAACATATACAAGAAAATTTTGGCTTGCTTGAGAAAAACTTTTCTTTTACCAAGACACCTTAGACATGAGATAAGACATTTCATAAACCATAACTTGTATGAAAACATAAATTGCAATAACAAAACTTATTATCCTAAGCAATCCAAGATAAAACAAGTTATGTGTCAACCTAAACCATTAATGTGAATTTGAGGAAACGATAAGCACATTCCTAATTAGGAATGGCTAGATGTTTGGAGCACCAAATATAAACCATCCATGTTGATAGATGCTCCCCCTCAATCAATGCCTATACAATTCGAAATATGGAGGTTTTAGGTATCCAAATTTTGGGACCTAATGCATCAACAATGAAGGACTTAGGCACTCATGCCTTAGTCACTTTCTTCCTAACCTTTTGAACCCTAGAATTATTTTGTGCTCTAAATTGGGTTCTTGACATTAAGGATACAAAGGTTGGTTCTTTAGGTCGGTAACCTATACCGGCCTTGTTATAAACCGCTCTTTAGGAGTTTAGTATCATGTCTAAGATTTTGGAGCTATATGAGAATTTCTCAAGAACATTCTTGAGATTTTCAACTTTGCTCTTTAAGTCCTTATTGTCATTATCAAGGGTCTTAACATGCAAGTCATCAATTACTTCATCTTTAGAGGTTTTCAATTTTTCTACCTCTAACTTTAAAGATTTAATCTTGTTCTTAGACTTTTTAAGCATGTTTGTCAAGCAAGCTATTATTCTATAGCACTTATCCAACTCGGGAGAAATTACCTCTTCATCATCCGAAGATGATGAAGGCGCGGTTGAGGAGCTTGATTCGTTGTCACTCTCCTTGGATGACTCTTCTAAGGCCACGAGAGCCACGTGATAGTGGCTTTCCTCCTCCTCCTTGTCATTCTTCTTTTTCTTTTTGTCACTTGCCACTAAAGCAAACCCTTTCTCTTTTGGACTTGTGTTAGAGATCTCATGTAGTTCCATTTCACAAAATAAGTCCTCTAACTTAACAAAAGATAAGTCCTTGGAAACCTTGTAAGCATCCACCATGGATGACCACAAGGTGTTCATAGGAAAAGCTTTGAGAACATACCGTATAAGATCTCAGTTCTCAACCTTCTCATTGATGGAGTGCAGACCATTGAGGATCCCTTTGAATCTTCCATGGAGCTTACTTACCTTTTCATTTTCTCCCATGGTCAGATTTTGAAGTTGGCTGAGAAGGAGGTCCTTCTTGGCTGTCCGGGTTTCATGAGTGCCTTCATGGAGCTCAATGAGCTTGCTCCATAGGTCTTTAACACTTGTGAAAGGACCAACTTTGATTAGTTGGTCCTTGGTCATCCCACATTGCAAAATAACCACCGCCTTCGCATCGGCTTCTCCTTTGCGAGTTTGCTCAGCCGACCAACATGAGAACTCTAGATCTTTTCCCTCATCATCCTTTGGAGGGGGAAAACCCTCCTTGGCAGCAAACCATGTGTTGATGTTCATCTTGAGATAATACTCCATTTTTGACTTCAAATATTGGAAATCAGTGCCGTCGAAGAATGGAGGTCGGCTGGTGCTAAACCTTTCTCTCAAAGCCATCGTTGTTGTAAGCTCTCAGATGTTAAACCGCTTGAATAGAGCTCAAAGCTCTGATACCACTTGTTGGAACTTGGATGGCTATAGAGGGGGGGGGGGGTGAATGTAGCCAGCCACTCGAAATTACTCCCCTCTTGAGCTTTTCTTTCTGCGATCAGATTAGCAGCGGAAACAAAACAGCAGAAAGAAATACAGAGAAGGAAGAACAAACCAAACAAACGCTAACACCGCGATATACAAGGTTCGGGGATAACTTGCCCCTACTCCTTGGTGTGCCCATGAGGTGGGCGATCTCTTGATCGTCGGTAGATCAAGCCCCGGTGACCCGGATAAAACAGCGCCTCCTTCTCGGTGGAGAAACCTCTCCACAAGCGTCTCAATAGGATACAAGATAAGCTCACGAGACTAAGAAGGATCGCTCACAAAGATGTAACAATAACGCTCAAGCACAAAGCAACACACAGAGAGCTCAACTCCACAGCAAAAACTTCACTCGTTTTTCTGTCTATCCTTGTTGCCGCTCCTCTGCATCAGCTTCGTCTTAAGCTCTGCTCACCATCGCAAGCTTCATCGGTATCTACTGAGCCAGCCTAAACCCACTGACCTCCCTGAGCACTCAGTCCACTGAAGACCTCCCTCCAGCTGAGCCTCCGTCAGTCGCCAGCTGCGCCAGTTGCCCATTGAAGCCTGAGAAGGAGAAACAGCCAAACCTGCTCAATGGAAAGTCTCCTATTGAGCCTGCTTGAGTGTTTGAATCATCCCTGTAAAGCCTGTACACTTCAACAGAAGCTTAGCAAATCATATCAAACATAATCAGCAATGTATCAGAGAATCGACACAGAAAACAGAGGCGATCAGAGCGTCTGACAGTGAATTTAAATTAAAGTTCAGCTTCTGATCGGTCCCCAGACCGATAAGAGAGGACCCTGATCGGACACCAGATCGATCAGGAGTCTGCTGCACACACCGATTGGTCCTCAAACCAATCAGGATGTGGCCTGATTGGTCTGGGGACCGATCAGGACACCTCCTGACCAATCAGGCTCCAGCCTGATTGGTCGTAGTGAGGAGCTCGCGATATTTGATCGTTCATCAGAACGATCCGAATAGTATTCCTGATCGGTCACCAGACCGATCAGGAGTCGATCAGTAAGGTTCCCAATCTCACTGTATGCTCCCTGATCGGTCACCAGACCGATCAGGAGTCGATCAGTAAGTTTCCCAATCTCACTGTATGCTCCCTGATCGGTCACCAGACCGATCAGTCACAGCTGGATGGGTCACCAGACCGATCCATGAGGGAGCATCTTGCCAACTTCCCTGATTGGTCACCAGACCGATCCAGGCAAGGCCAAAAACACTCTAAGTCACGAGAACAAGCTTCCATCCCTTCTCTGACTTGTTCTCAGTGTCGAGGACCAAGACACCGTGCCCAGTCCCACTCACCGGGACTTCAACCTAGCCCTCCAAGCTAGGACCTGGCCCTCCAAGTTGGGTTTTCATCAACCTAGCCCTCCAAGCTAGGACCTGGCCCTCCAAGCCAAGGTTTCATCAACCTAGCCCTCCAAGCTAGGACCTGACCCTCCAAGCTAGGATTTCATCCACCTAGCCCTCCAAGCTAGGACCTGGCCCTCCAAGCCAGGATTTTATCCACCTAGCCCTCCAGGCTAGGACCTGTCCCTCCAAGCCAGGATTTCACCCAACCTAGCTCTCCAAGCTAGGACCTGGCTTCACTCACCAGAATTTCCATCACCTAACCCTTCAAGTTAGGACTTTTCACACCTAGCCCTTCAAGCTAGGACTTTTCACACCTAACCCGCCAAGTTTGGACTTTTCACACCTAGCCCTCCAAGCTAGGACTTTTCACACCTAACCCTCCAAGTTAGGACTTTTCACACCTAGCCCTCCAAGCTAGGACTTTTCCACTGCCAGCATGCGATCTCTCGGTCCACCTGGACTTAATCCGAATTCAACCAGACATAAATCAAACTTAAATCGGTGTCAACACCAAAACAACAATCAGGGTCAGACTGCATCAACAATCTCCCTCTTTTTATTGTTTGACAACCCGATTTAAGTTTAGACATTAATGATCAATTGAAGGCAGTTCAATTATCGTAAGGGAATCAAGGTCCTCCCTCTACAATAACCCTAAACTTAATCAACCATTTTCTCCCCCTTTGCCAAACATCGAAAAGGGTATGATTATTAAGTTGGAACATACCTCCCCCTCAAACCAAGGGTCTCTCCCCAAACCCAAAATAATCAAAGGTAAATTTTGAATTTCACATGAAAACATATACGAAATTATATCATGGTCAAACATGTATATGTTTCATATGTCAAGTAAGGAATGCATCTGTATCTGACATATAATCCTGATTGGTCTCCAGACCGATCAGGTTCGTTGATTATTTGATACAAAAATATTTCTTATTAGTCGGGGGAGCGATCAGATTTCAAAAAAATTTTTGGAACCCTGATACGTTCCTGATTAAACTGCATTAACAATTTACATTCCAAAACAAGGGTGTAGACTCCATTGATATTCGACATTCCAGAAACATTTCTGAAACACGACATTAAGAACAAGAGTCATGACTCAACAAATCCTTTCTTATGAATTTGAACATTCCAACATAGGTTTGTATCAAATCAACATTTTAATACTTGATGTTTCAGAAAAATTTCTGAGAATCAAGGGTCTTAAAAATTCCTACCCTTCTTTGAACACTTGAACAATCTTGTACTCACTTAGTACCAGGTTTGTACCAATGGAGGATCAAGTATGTTTCAATTGTACTTGGTTTGTATCAGATTTGTGTGTATCAGGATGATCAGGTAATCTGATACAACTTGATGAAATGGGATCGGACTGAGGAGTAGTCTGATACCTCTGATCAGTGTTGATCTGATCGGTCACCGGACCGATCAGGATGAGTCCTGATCGGTCGGTGGACTGATCAGGTTTGATACAGATAGTTGATCAGAAACAATAATTCAGAAACTCTGAAATTTCAGACTCTGAAACATATCAGTTTCAGAAACAGATTTGTTTCATCTCTTACCATTCCCAAACCCTAAATCAATTAGTTTTAATTTATTTGATCCAAAGGGTTCCCTTAATCAAAATACATTTCTTCAAACAATTATCAAAATATGATACTAATATCAAATTTCCAAAACATGATAAGATTTCATGATACAAACAAAAATATGATCAAAATTTCAAAAATATGCTTGTATCAAATTAGTATCAAAACATGATCAAGCTTTCTAACACATGATTGTATTAATACAATTCATAAGGTTGTATTTTGTCGGACATGCTTTTATCTCATTTAACCAGTTTTAAAAACATTTCAAAAGCATGCATTGATCACAAAAACATGAGGTTGTCATGGAATTGCCTAAATTCTCTATGAGAAGGCAGTTAACTAAACTATATTCATGTATTTATCCAATTTAGGCATTTTCAGAAAATTCAAAATATTGATCATCAAAGCATGAAATTGTCTAAGGTTTATGATTGCAAGCAAATAAAAAAAACTTAGATCTCAAATTCATGTTCTTGTCTATTGATGCCTTATCAATATAAATTATGTGTTGATATTGTTCCTCAGCATGCATTCATACAATAAAATCATGGCACACTCAGCTAGGTTCAACTCCAAAAATATTTTGAATCAATATATGATCAAACAAGTCATGGACCTTGAATATGGAGGTTTTAGGTACCCAAATTTTGGGACCTATTGCATCAATAATGAAGGACTTAGGTGTTGAGGCAATCTGTGGTTCGGAGTGACCAAGTGTTTTGATGTTTGGGCAAAGAGTTTAAGTTAGGTTTACCCTTGTGTTCTTATATGTGTATGATTGAGTGTGCAGGTTGTACAGGTACACATATTGACTTGACTGGATGGTCTTGGTACGGTGAAGGGTGGCATGGAGACAAGCTGGAGGCTTGTGTGCACCCGAGGGACCTTGGAGAGCAGGGACGATGAGCTGATGGACACGGATTTCGAGGCATACGTGAAGGATGGCATGGAGGCAAGCTGGAGGCTTGCGTGCATCCGAGGGACGGGAGTCGAAGATGAAGAGGGCGCGAAGGCAACAGTCGAGGCTGCTGTGGAGGAGTTAGTCGAGTTGTGAGGGTACGAGTACTGTGGGATTGTACTCGGGAATGTCCTAGGGTTTGAGTGCGGAGTGGAATGTACTCGGGAAGGGAAACCCTAGGTGAGTGAGTAGGACAGTCGAATGCCCTTGGGGCAGTCGACTGCCTTTGGGGCAGTCGACTGATAAAACTCACAGAAGGGTTCTGGCCTGGGACCAGTCGACTGCCCTGGGGGCAGTCGACTGATAGGTGGCTGGTGAGTTGGCTGAGAATTCAAACGTTGGGGTGCAATGGTTGAATCTGGCTGGCACCAGTCGACTGCCCTGGGGGCAGTCGACTGGTAGCGAGGGCTTCAACCCGAGTCCTATTTAAAGAGGACTTCGTGGTGACTGTGATTTTTGACGAGTTTGGTCTTGGTTAAGGGCCAAACAGTAGTTTTTATGCTCAGAGGTTCTCAAGGTGTTGTGGTGAGGTTTCTCCACCCACAAGGAGCGATGAGAGCTAGCCGGAGGTTATCCGGGGAGTGATCCACCGACGGATTCTTAGATTAGTCACCCGGCCGGGGTGGATACCAAGTAAATTCTTTTTGTTAGCGTTGTTTGTTTTCTTTATTATTGTTTCCGCTGTGCAACTAACAACGCAGGTACAAGAAAGATTCAAGAAATGCTATTCACCGCCCCTTTAGCGGACATATTCGATCCTACAATTGATATCAGAGCGAGTACCGCTCTTGATCGGACTAACCGTCGAGGGAGCACTCGCTAGAGGAAGAAGAACATGGAAGATAAGTTGGTGGAGGACATCAACACACCCCCATCCTACAATCATAAAGAATTCGGGCATTGGAAGGCAAGGATGGAAAATTGGCTAGGGATGGATTGGGAGTGTAGAATGGTCATTGAAGATCCCGTTGAATTTTCGAGAGACAAGCACGGGAAGAGGCTTCGTCCCAGATATTGGACAGATAAACAACGAGAGCAATCTAGGGCAAACGACAAGGTAATAAATATTTTGATTGATATTTTACCTAAAAATGTGTTGAGTTGTATAGGAGAATATACAAGTCCTTACGAGTTATGGAGCAAACTAGAAGAACTCCATAAAAACCCTACACGAGATCAATTAGTGGAAGAGGCCGAGGAGGTAAACTCAATAGCCCAAGAAGAGGAGAAAAAGGAAGAAGAATCATCTACCTCCTCAAGTGAAATAGAAGAAGAAGAAGTATCAATTTCAAGAATTGAGGGGGAGGAGAGATCCATTTCCATACCTGAGCAAGAAAAAGCTCTAACCTCCACCAAAGCCAAGACCAAGGACCATATCACATGCTTCGGATGTAACAAAAAGGGGCACTACAAGGACAAGTGCCCGAAAGGTAAGAAGGAGGTACTCTCTAAACCCAGATCCATTCAATTTACATCTAACATGAATTGTAGGAATGGAGAA
Source organism: Boesenbergia rotunda (assembly GCA_024364735.1). Classification (NCBI taxonomy): domain Eukaryota; kingdom Viridiplantae; phylum Streptophyta; class Magnoliopsida; order Zingiberales; family Zingiberaceae; genus Boesenbergia; species Boesenbergia rotunda. Next base: position 13,607 of record JAGFNQ010002235.1, on the reverse strand, counting down.
GCCCAAGAAAAGAAAAAGAAAATCCGATGCTTCACATGTGGAGAGCTAGGGCACTACCACACCAAGTGCCCTAGAAAAGGAGAATTAAAGAAGATGGAAAATTTGAGAAGATGGGAGAAGGAGGAGAGAAAGAGAAGAAGCTTCCATCAAAGAGGAACCTCAAGGGTAAGGGAGGTAATTCCTAACCCTAGGGTAAAATGTAATTCAATTTCATGTTCTTCCTTTCATTTTAAGAATCATGTTAATTACCCACCCATGCATGCTAGAATACATGAAAATTGCCTACTTGTGCATAATCATGGTTTCAAATATAATGTTAGGAATAGGGATGACAAGGTAGGTCAAAACATTGACAAAAGCATGCATCATGAGAGACCTAGGACCCTTGTATCTAAGAATCAAGCCACTGATCCCAAGAAGGGAAGGAATGGGCCTAAGAAAATGGGTAGCTCTAGGAATGTCCAAAGTGGACATATGGACTCAAGGGTTAAAGGGCTAGAAAAGGAAAATCAAGCCTTGAGGGCAAGACTTGATAAATTAGAAAAGACCCTAGAAAGATTCACGGTTGGATCAAAGGGTCTAGATATGGTGTTGGGTAGTTTGAAACCCAACTATGATAGATCGGGTTTGGGATACCGATCTAAGACCTCCAAGGAAAATAAAAAGAAATATGCTGGGGAAGCACATAATGGTAAGAAGGGTAAGTCCAAGAATGGCAAGAGGGTGCCATCAAAAGATAGAAATGGTGACTTAACCAAGGACAAGGTTTCCAAGGTTAAAAAGGTCCATTTTGTAAGCCAAGAATCACTGGTGGCACACCGGTGTGGTCTAGTGTGGGTTAAGTCACCTAGGGAGGTGACTAAGGCTAAGAGCTCAAGGGGGAGCTCTAGGAGCCTTTGGGGTCCATGGTAAATGGATCTCAACAGTTTTTCTTAGGAAATTAGGTGAGATGTGTCAAAAAGGGATTGGAAGACGTGGGTAAGTCTTAACCCTAGGTTTTGACACATTCAAAAGAGGATTTAAGGAGAAAAAGGAGAAAATAGGGTGATATTGGATAAAATTAAGGTTTAGTAGGAAAATACCATATATTTCAATGCTAGAAATGAGGTGTGATCAAGGATTTGAAGATACATTGATAAGAAGTCAAAATTAGAACTGTTGGGTTGAGTCCAAATGATACACTTTAGAATAAGTTGAGTTTCATGCCAATCTTGGGATCCGGAGTACATTTGTTTGGAAACGTATTTTTCCCAAGTAAACATTGGCCTCACAAATCTCCCCACGAAATTTTATAATTTTTGATGATTTGTGGAATTAACTAGGCATTACTGAAATTGAGGCTGAAAATCTAAAATTCAGGTATCAGTCGACTGCCCTGGGGGGCAGTCGATTGGTCCGAAGTGAATTCAGCCCCGAGACCATTCTGTAAAGTTTGCTAGTCGACTGCCCCAGGGGCAGTCGACTGATCAGTAAGGGTTAAGGACAAAAGCCAGTTTGGATGTTGAAAATTCAAATGTGGATTATAAGATATGGTTTTGGATTGAAAGTCTTGAGTTCATATTCCTCAACTAGAGTGTTACCCCATGATTCAATAAGGTTTTATTGATATTTTTGAAAAACAAGGAATTTTGATAAGTGATGAGAAGAAAGAAAAATTCATCATATTATGGACAAATATTGAAAAGGAAAGAATTGGGGACAATTCCATGGTTAACTTTAGCAAACACATGGAAGTAAAGATATATTTGAAGGTTGATACAAATGTCAAATCTTTAAGGAAATTAGATTGTACCAAAAGTCAAGCACATTTATATTTTTCATGGAATTATATGTTTCTTGGATAGGGTATATCCTAGCAAATGTGCTTGCAACCTTGTTAGACATTTTCAAGGTTTAGTTGAGTTCTTTTTGGCACTAGGGGTAAGGTTGCTTGGGAGCAAGCCTTTAATGGTGTCCAAGGGAGAAGAACACGGGTGTTGGGTTGGGTATAACTCAACATGGTGTTAGGGTATTAAGTTGGGTAGAACTTAACCTTGGTAGAATGAAAATTTGGAGAAGGCATAGGTTAAGGGGGAGGTTGCCTCCTAGGTGCCTTAATTTTCATAGAAAATTTTTGGATTTTGTGTCCAACTTGGGAACGGTGATAGATACATGGTGAAATATATTTTTCCCAAGTAGGTATGGGTATCACAAAATTCTCCACGAAATTTGAGATTTTTTGGAGAATTATGAAATTTCTGGCCCGATTCTGAAATTCGGCCAGAAAATAGACTTTCAGAGTATCAGTCGACTGGCCATTTTGGCAGTCGACTGCCCAGGGCTGATTTGTGTATCAACAGCTGGTTTGGTGTCCAAATGGTGAAAAACAATTGTATGGGGAGTTAGTGTTGGGACCGGATGCATGTTGACATAGATGCGGGTTCGTAATTTTAAAAATTAATTACGTGCAACGGAAGGTTTAGCATAAATAATTTCTCAAATTATTTAACCACACATCTAAGCATGCAATTTTATCTTGTGTATATATGATTATATATTTAAAATTTTGCAGAAACATAAACTAATTTACGTATTACCTCGCGTAACTCGAAGGAAGGGACGAGATCCAACCGTAAGCGTCCCTTGGATGCTCCGCCTCTATTTGCGTCCACGCCGAGTATCTTCGGGATAACTTCGCAAAGCCACGAGTTTCGTGTTCTCGAGAACTACTAGATTCTCCGAGAACGCGACAAGAAAAACTAAGAGAGAAGTCGGAAGACTAACCACAAAAGAATGACCGGAATCAAAATTTCGGCGAAGCAAAAGAAGAGGCTTGCGGCAAACTCTAATTCCGGCAGCACCTTCTTTCGGCCAAGAGATGGCCGAAGCTTCCTTCTCCGGCAGCAGGTGGTGGTCGGTAGGGAAAGGGCAGGGGCGGCCGACTGGTGCTCCTTCTTGGGGCTGGTTGGCGCACGGCAAGAAGGGGAGAAGAGAAGGAGAGAAAGAGAGGGAAAGAGCCTATGCCTTCATCTCTATGATTATCATCCAAGCCTTGCCTTGTGTCCTTTATATAGTGGCCTCTCAACCATCAAGCCTCTCAAATATGGAATAACTTATTCCATCATGCCAAGTTTGATTTTATATCATAATTAAAATCATATTTTAATTCATGATAAAAATCAATCAAGTCTCTTCTCTCTTATGGAATAAATTTCCTTATCATGGTAAATCAATCCATGATTGATTTTATAAAATAAACCAATCCATGGTTCATTTTAATTTCCATGAAAAATAAACCAAACCTTGGTTTAATATATAAAAATTTATATCATCCATAATTTTATAAAACAAACCACACTTGGTTTATTTTATAAATTGAACCAAAAACTTGGTTCGCTCCCTTTGTTGTGGTCGGCCAAGCAAAGAGATGGAGGCCCTCTTTGGTCGGCCCATCTAAGCCACGCTCCAATGAATTAAACTTATTTAATTCATCTATTAAGTCTTCAAAAGACTTAGCCATTTTACGCTTCCGATGCGTCTCTGAAAAATTCAGATTCGACTTATCGTTTGGCTCAACCAAACTTAATCTCTCTTGATTGAAAAATCTAATTTTCAACTCGTTTTAAATCCCTCGGATTACTCATAGTGTGTGTGACTAAATAGGCTTTTGATTTATGTTGGCCGTCTATAATTAATCAATTAATTATAGAACGATCATGAGTGACACCTAGTAGTACATCAAGATCCCCAATTAATTGAAAGATCAACGGTTGACCTCAGAAATAATTCTGAAACCCTTCAGCAGCTATAATGAATCGTGCCCCATTCCCTTCACCATTTTATACCCACTTGGTTCAGGACATGGTCTATGTGTGTCAGTCCCCACTAGGCTGACTACGTCACACCTAGCCCAAGTAATGTTTTCTCGTCCTACGGATTCTAATTACTCTCATGTATTTAAGAGATTCATACTCTGAACATGTCATGCTCTGGCCAGAGGCTTCGAGTAACAATCCGACGATAGACCTCGGGTATACATCTCCTCGCAAGGAGTGGTGAATCCTTTGTAGGCTGTTCAAACATCTTCGGGCACTTCGGCTTATACCCAATTATCCTGGGTCCACACCTCCTTGGAGATGCTTGCTTAAGATGTCAAAGTATAAGTCTCCATGACCAAGATGACTTGAACACCGCAAGTCAAAGGAACATCACACTTAAGCTGCAGTAAGAACTTCACTGACATATCTATATGTAGACTACCATATGAAGTTTTACAGCCAGTCACTCCAATGAACTAGTTCCCTTAACTATCATTCATGTTTATCTCCGAACATCTCAATGTCACCCGCCAGTGAGGATCAGCTGATTAGAGAATAACCCATGCTAGTCTCAACAGAATTGATAGTGTCCGTATTTATCAATTTATCGACTAGGGACAATTTCAATACTTCACAATTACATATGTAGAGATAATCACTAGTTGTGAATTCATCACAAATTCTCTGATGCTGTGAATTGTATTGCGGACATTCAGTAAATGAGTTTAAAATCTCAATCAAATACACAAACATGTATACTCAAATAGTGAATATTCATTTATTAGAATAAATAATTACAATCATAAGGCGATTGCCTTAGGACACTTATCTCATATCACTAATAGTTAGTACATCGTGTTTAGGACTATTAGGGATTTAAAGAACCAATAATTGGGATATTATTGGGGTCTTTTTGATGTATGGCAATGGGGGAGAAGTTTGAGTTTAAGTTAGGAAACCAAACTTAGCTTTGCTAGAAACCCTAGGTTTAGGGGGAGTTGAGTTTAAGGGGGAGCATGGTTGCTCCATTCTCGGCGTAAGGGGAACCTGGGAGAGGTTCTTAAAAAGCCTTTGTAAGTCCAATGTAGGGGGAGCTTGGTAGAAGCTTTAAAAAACCCATTTTGACCATTTTTGGTTAGGTGGTGGAAATTCCTAGCTTGGAGGGCTAGGTGTAGAAAATCCTAACTTGGAGGGTTAGGTAGTGAAAATTCCTAGCTTGGAGGGCTAGGTGTAGAAAATTTTAGCTTTGAGGGCTAGGTGTGAAAAAGTCCTAACTTGGATGGTTAGGTGTGGGATGCCTTGGGATAGGATCCATTGTTGCATTGCATATGCATCGTTTTTGCCATTGACTACTATTTTGCTTTCCCTAACTTAAACGTATTGCCAAACATCAAAAAGTGGGAGATTATTGAGGCAATCTATGGTCCGAAGCGATCAAGTGTTTTGATGTTTGGCCAAAAGGTTTAAGTTAGGTTTACCCTTGTGTTCTTATATGTGTATGATTGAGTGTGCAGGTTGTACAGGTACACATATTGACTTGACTGGACGGTCTCGGTACGGTGAAGGGTGGCATGGAGACAAGCTGGAGGCTTGTGTGCACCCGAGGGACCTTGGGGAACAGGGACGATGAGCTGATGGGCGCGGACTTCGAGGCATGCGTGAAGGATGGCATGGAGGCAAGCTGGAGGCTTGCATGCATCTGAGGGACGGGAGCCGAAGATGAAGAGGGCGCGAAGGCAACAGTCGAGGCTGCTGTGGAGGAGTCAGTCGAGTCGTGAGGGTACGAGTACTGTGGGATTGTACTCGGGAAAGTCCTAGGGTTCGAGTGCGGAGTGGAATGTACTCGGGAAGGGAAACCCTAGGTGAGTGAGTAGGGCAGTCGACTGCCCCACAGAAGGGTTCTGGCCTGGGACGAGTCGACTGCCCTGGGGGCAGTCGACTGATAGGTGGCTGGTGAGTTGGCTGAGAATTCGAACGTTGGGGTGCAACGGTCGAATCTGACTGGCACTAGTCGACTGCCCTGGGGGCAGTCGACTGGTAGCGAGGGCTTCAGCCCGAGTCCTATTTAAAGAGGACTTCGTGGTGGCTAAGATTTTTGACGAGTTTGGTCTTAGTTAAGGGCCAAACAGTAGTCTTTGTGCTCAGAGGTTCTCAAGGTGTTGTGGTGAGGTTTCTCCACCCACAAGGAGCGATGAGAGCTAGCCGGAGGTTATCCGGGGAGTGATCCACCGACGGATTCTTGGATTAGTCACCCGGCCGGGGTGGATACCAAGTAAATTCTTTTTGTTAGCGTTGTTTGTTTTTCTTTATTATTGTTTCCGCTGTGCAACTAACAATGCAGGTACAAGAAAGATTCGAGAAACGCTATTCACCGCCCCTCTAGCGGACATATTCGATCCTACATTAGGCACCCATGCCTTAGTCACTTTCTTCCTAACCTTTTGAACCCCAGAATTATTTTGTGCTCTAAATTGGGTTCTTGACATTAAGGATACAAAGGTTGGTTCTTTAGGTCGGTAACCTATACCGGCCTTGTTATAAACCGGTCTTTGGGAGTTTAGTATCATGTCTAAGGTTTTGGAGCTAGATGAGAATTTCTCAAGAACATTCTTAAGATTTTCAACTTTGCTCTTTAAGTCCTTATTGTCATTCTCAAGGATCTTAACATGCAAGTCATCAATTACTTCATCCTTAGAGGTTTTCAATTTTTCTACCTCTAACTTTAAAGATTTAATCTTGTTCTTAGACTTTTTGAGCATGTTTGTCAAGCAAACTATTGTTCTATAGCACTTATCCAATTCGGAGAAATTACCTCTTCATCATCCGAAGATGATGAAGGCGCGGTTGAGGAGCTTGATTCGTTGTCACTCTCCTTGGATGACTCTTCTAAGGCCACGAGAGCCACGTGACAGTGGCTTTCCTCCTCCTCCTTGTCATTCTTCTTTTTCTTTTTGTCACCTGCCACTAAAGCAAACCCTTTCTCTTTTGGACTTGTGTTAGAGATCTCATGTAGTTCCATTTCACAAAATAAGTCCTCTAACTTAACAAAAGATAAGTCCTTGGAAACCTTGTAAGCATCCACCATGGATGACCACAAGGTGTTCCTAGGAAAAGCTTTGAGAACATACCGTATAAGATCTCGGTTCTCAACCATCTCATTGATGGAGTGCAGACCATTAAGGATCCCTTTGAATCTTCCATGGAGCTTACTTACCTTTTCATTTTCTCCCATGGTCAGATTTTGAAGTTGGCTGAGAAGGAGGTCCTTCTTGGCTGTCCGGGTTTCATGAGTGCCTTCATGGAGCTCAATGAGCTTGCTCCATAGGTCTTTGGCACTTGTGAAGGGACCAACTTTGATTAGTTGGTCCTTGGTCATCCCACATTACAAAGTAACCACCGCCTTCGCATCGGCTTCTCCTTTACGAGTTTACTCAGCCGACCAACATGAGAACTCTAGATCTTTTCTCTCATCATCCTTTGGAGGGGAAAACCCCTCCTTGACACCAAACCATGTGTTGATGTTCATCTTGAGATAATACTCCATTTTTGACCTCCAATATTGGAAATCAGTGCCGTTGAAGAATGGAGGTCGGCGGGTGCTAAACCCTTCTCTTAAAGCCATCGTTGTTGTAAACTCTTAGATGTTAAGCCGCTTGAACAAAGCCCCAAGCTCTGATACCACTTGTTGAAACTAGGATGGCTATAGGGGGGGGGTGAATGTAGCGAGCCACTTGAAATTACTCCCCTCTTGAGCTTTTCTTTCTGCGATCAGATTAGCAGCGGAAACAAAACAGCAGAAAGAAATACAGAGAAGGAAGAACAAACCAAACAAACGCTAACACCGCGATGTACAAGGTTCGGGGATAACTTGCCTCTACTCCTTGGCGTGCCAGTGAGGTGGGCGATCCCTTGATTATCGGCAGATCAAGCCCCGGTGACCCGGATAAAATAGCGCCTCCTTCTCGGTGGAGAAACCTCTCCACAAGCGTCTCAATAGGATACAAGATAAGCTCACGAGACTAAGAAGGATCGCTCACAAAGATGTAACAATAACGCTCAAGCACAAAGCAACACATAGAGAGCTCAACCCCACAGCAAAAATTTCACTCGTTTTTCTGTCTATCCTTGTTGCCGCTCCTCTGCATCAGCTTCATCTTAAGCTCTGCTCACCATCGCAAGCTTCATCAGCATCCACTGAGCCAGCCTGAACCCACTGACCTCCCTGAGCACTCAGTCCACTGAAGACCTCCTCTCCAGCTGAGCCTCCGTCAGTCGCCAGCTGCGCCAGTTGCCCGTTGAAACCTGAGAAGGAGAAACAGCCAAACCTGCTCAATGGAAAGTCTCCCATTGTCCCTCCTTGAGTGTTTGAATCATCCCTGTAAAGCCTGCACACTTTAACAGAAGCTTAGCAAATCATATCAAACATAATCAGCAATGTATCAGAGAATCGACAGAGAAAACAGACGCGATCAGAGCGTCTAACAGTGAATTTGAATTAAAGTTCAGCTCCTGATCGGTCCCCAGACCGATCAGAGAGGACCCTGATCGGTCACCAGACCGATCAGGAGTCTGCTGCACACACCTGATTGGTCCTCAGACCAATCAGGATGTGGCCTGATCGGTCACCAGACCGATCAGGGTGTCGCCTGATCGGTCTGGGGATCGATCAGGACACCTCCTGTCCAATCAGGCTCCAGCCTGATTGGTCGTAGTGAGGAGCTCGCGACATTTGATCATTCACTAGAATGATCCGAATAGTATTCCTGATCGGTCACCAGACCGATCAGGAGTTGATCAGTAAGGTTCCCAATCTCACTGTATGCTCCCTGATCGGTCACCAGACCGATTAGGAGTCGATCAGTAAGTTTCCCAATCTCACTGTATGCTCCCTGATCGGTCACCAGACCGATCAGTCACAGCTGGATCGGTCACCAGACCGATCCATGAGGGAGCACCGTGCCAACTTCCCTGATCGGTCACCAGACCGATCCAGGCAAGACCAAAAACACTCTAAGTCACGAGAACTAAGTCACGAGAACAAGCTTCCAGCCCTTCTCTGACTCGTTCTTAGTCTCCCGGACCAAGACACCGTGCCCAGTCTTACTCACCGGGACTTCAACCTAGCCCTCCAAGCTAGGACCTGGCCCTCCAAGCCGGGATTTCATCAACCTAGCCCTCCAAGCTAGGACCTGGCCCTCCAAGCCAGGATTTCATCAACCTAGCCCTCCAAGCTAGGACCTGGCCCTCCAAGCCAGGATTTCATCCACCTAGCCCTCCAGGATAGGACCTGGCCCTCCAAGCCAGGATTTCACCCAACCTAGCTCTCCAAGCTAGGACCTGGCTTCACTCACCAGGATTTCCATCACCTGACCCTCCGAGTTAGGACTTTTCACACCTAGCCCTCCAAGCTAGGACTTTTCACACCTAATCCTCCAAGTTAGGACTTTTCACACCTAGCCCTCCAAGGTAGGACTTTTCCATTGCCAGCATGCGATCTCCCGATCCACCTGGACTTAATCTGAATTCAACCAGACTTAAATCAAACTTAAATCGGTGTCAACACCAAAACAACAATCAGGGTCAGACTGCATCAACAGGTAAACGCGAGCCATCTGACCCTTGAGGGTTTATTTTTGGCAGTCTTATTGTGAAAGATAATAATAGCCTGACAATCTGTCCTCAGCGTTATCTCCTTCTTGTTCATATAATGAATCTTTAGTGCTGTCATTGCCTCCATGGTTGCATAAATTTCAGCATCGATTACAGATTTAATAGTAGGAAATTTACCATGGGCATAAGCGCATATCTTTTCCATGCTCTTGGGGTCATCTTTGGTAGGCTTCCATTTGCAAACACCACCCAAGCCCAACATGCTCCCATCGGTTTCTAAAACAATATAGGCCCCTTCAGGAGGTATCTCCAGATCTGATAGCTGATTTACTTGAGCCTTTATTTCTTTAATAAGGGCCCAATCAGAAATTTTCATTCTTTTGTCACCATAGGGCGACGTCTTTTCATAGAGAGGCCCAAGCTTGGAGCTTAAATTAGGAATATATGTTCTGGCATAATTTAAGATACCTAACCAGGATCTGAGTCCTTTCTTTTCCTTCAGCTGTTCGTCCTTGAACTCCGTTATCTTCTTAATAATATGAGGTTGCAGCTTCAGTTTTCCTTCACCAATTTTTGCTCCTAGGAATTCAATTTTTGGGACTCCAATTTTATATTTGGTTGGGGAGAGTACCAGGCCATGTTTTTCACAAATGCCAAGCATTATTTCCAAATGCTTAATATGCTCCCATTCTGTATTTGAGAATACTAGAATGTCATCAATATAAACAGAAATAAATTCTTCAGTACCTTAAAAACATTGGTCCATCATCCGTTGGAATATTACGGGTGCATTCTTCAGGCCGAACGACATCACTAGCCATTCGAATAGGCCAGATGGACAGATGAAAGCTGTCCATTCAATAGAGAGAGGGTCCATGGCGATCTGATGAAAACCTGATTTCAGATCAAATTTTGAATAAAATTTTGAATTCCCCACCTTCTTCAGGATGATATTAATCCCTGGCGGACTATACTGATCTTTGTAAGTATTATCATTGAGCGTTTTATAGTTGAAAACCATACGCTCTTTCCCTTTAGTTTCTTTTCCAGTATTGGGATCAATAGATGTTCTTGATTGTACTATCATGGCCATTGTCCAATGTCGACTTTTGCTTGGTCGAATAACATTAAGTTTGAGTAGAGCTTCTACATGCCTCTTAAAAGCTTCTTTTAATGCTGGCGAGACATTCATCAAGGGCTTGTCTTGGATTGTGATATCAGGGTTAATGATCTCTATTTTGCATAGAATGTCATTCTTTGACCAGTGTTGAAGGGGGTTTTCCCCTATATATCCCTGCTCCTTTAATCTGTTGAATAAAGAGCCATGTTTATGCAGAATATTTTGATTAGAAATTGTACCAGCAAAATATACTTCTTCTTGAAGCTGAATATATTCCATTTCTTCGAGTCCAAGTTCCTCAATTGCAGTTGCAGAACTTTGGTTTGTAGCAATTGTAGTGATATTTTTATAAAAAGTAACAATGTTACCTTCTATTCTTACCCCTCCCTGCATACTGCGTATAAGTTGCATCCTAACACCATTTGTACTCCTTTTCCCAGAGTCATATTGAAGGCGTAAGTGAATGGGATTATACGCAGTATGCAGGGAGGGGTAAGAATAGAAGGTAACATCATAGTCAACATCACGCCATTATAGGCAACAGTCAGGACGGACAGATCCGTCAAATAGTCAAATATCACACAAGAGTAGAGAGCAATCAATCGTCAGCGGGGGGGGGGGGCAGCCTGCATAGGGTCATCCATCGTGTCATTATCAGCAACAAAGGATCCAGGTGCAGCACTACCAGAAGGCGCATCCCCAGGAAATGTGTGACGACGACACTCATCGTACCACGTCTGCTGCAGCTTACGAACCCCGGAGACATCAGACTCCACCACGGTCAGTCTGCGGTCGAAAGATCGGAACCCTGAACGGATCTCCTCTCGATAGAGCTCTCATATGTGAAGATCATGCTGGATCGTCTGATCCAGCTCGGAAATCTGTCATCGTAGGTCTGGGTCCGGCTCATAATCATAATCAGCAGCAGCAGCAGCAGGAGCCTCCTGAGGCGCAGCAGCAACGGCTGGTGCCTGAAAGTGTGGACCTCCCCTAGGTAGCTCGCCGAGTCCCCTCCCGTCCTTCCAAACCAAAGCCCCATCATGATCCCGGATGATGATGCCGGACTTGGCAAATGTCCGCCGGCCAAGTCTGCAATCTTGTCGGACCATGGGCACTGTCCTGCCCTTGGTGACATCAACACCTACTGACATAAGCCAGTCGGTGATGACATGACCAAAAGGCATATAGACCGTGCGTCGGCTCGGCTCACGATAGGATAAGATGGACTGAAAAATGCTCTCCATGATATCAAAGTCCATGCGGCGGTGCATGCCATAAAGCATCAGGCAATGATAGGGTCGGATCTCGGCTAAGGGCTTGGAAGTGATTGACAGGATACAATTTGTAATGATCTTGAAGAGTACGTAATCGGTAGGAGAGAGACGGAGTGCTGCAAAGGTCGGAAAATCAGGACCCAGCTCATCAAGCCTGGCTGGGCGACGATGACCAAAGAAATGCTGATAAATAGAGTCGGGTGTGACGTCCGTAAAAGGAGCCAACAAGGGGTCTGGGAGCTCAGGATAAATAGAATACAGATTAGGCGATCGTCGACCGCCTAGATACTCCGCTAGAATCTCATAAGAGAAATCGAGATTTCTCTTTGCTACGCGGGCGGTGAATTCAAAACCTCCTTGAGGCCCTTGTTGAAGATTGTTGTAAAATTCTGAGACAAGATCATAGTTTATCGTCCGCTCCAAGGAGAGGAGAAAGCCAAGGTTGTAGAAAGTGACTATCTCCATGATGGAGGGACAGTGCTCGGATAGAAATGGAACGTCAATTGATCGGCTGGAGAGTAATTTGAAGGTACGGGATTGAAAAACCTGTTCACAGGCAGCATTGGGGAACCGAGAACTTGAGGAAGGCTGAGGCCTATGGGAGGGCGCGGATGAAGAAGTGACTTTGCCCTTCGAGCTACCCTCTACGGGTTCTTTTCCCTTAGAAGACTTTCTAAAGATTGAAATAGTTGATCACAGAAGTGAACACATGTTTGAATAGTGATAAGATTATGACCAAAGAATCACACAGTCAAGGTATTTGATCAAAGGTGATTAGATTTAATCAGAGGAGCAAGATTTGATTTAATCAGTGGGTGTGGATCATGGCAACAGATTTGATCACGGAGAAATAATCATAAGATAAGACATTTGATCAAAGGTAAGACATGGCAAGGAAGGGTCACGGCCAAAACATGAGGTCACGGCACAACAATAAAATACCAAAACATGGTTAGCCTCAAATACATAATCTATGAACTGATCCGAAAAAGAAACTAACCAAAAATGCTTACTTAGGTGCCATTGAAGATGTGTGATGAAGATCTTGAAGTCGGGAAGAAGTGCTCGCGCAGGAAAAGATTCTCGACGCAAGAGATGAGCTCAAGTCCTTGAGCAGGAAAGAACTCGCAGAGGACAAGGAAGAGCTTGCAGCACACCTTCTCAGGATCGCACATGCACAGCAAGAGGAAGAAGGATCGCACGCGCAAGGAAGAAGGAGAGGGAGTTCGGCGTTGAGGGGTTTTGGTCGGCTAGGGCTTGGGAAGGGAAGAAAATTCGTGATTAAACCGGTCGGTGGATCGGTCCACCAACCAAACTTTAATGCGGTTGAACGGATCACCGTTCGATCTGATAGCGCCCAGACCGATCAGGCTCTGGCCTGATCGGACTGGCCTGGTCCTGATCAGTCGGGTGACCGATCAGGTAGGCTCCTGATCGGTCGGCTAATCGATCAGGAGGCGAACAGTAGGGTTCGGAGAGTGGTCTGTGAGCCCCCTGATCGGTCTGTGGACCGATCATCACAGGGTGCCAGATAGGTCCGGGGACCGATCCAGGCTAGCACAGAACGTTTAGATAAAATTTCGCCTAAGTCTCTGTGACCCATCTGATCGGTCTGTGGACCGATCACCACAGGAGGGAGCCAGATCGGTCCGGGGACCGATCATCCCTACTCCTGATCGGTCCAGTGACCGATCAGGGTTCCTGATATTACCTGATACGATCTGAAACTTTCAGTTTCAGACTTCTCTTCGATTTCTGAAGGGTTTTGATGAAAGATATCTATCTTGGAAGTGATCCCTTGACTAT